>OX246749.1:6271978-6329478 GCA_945910005.1 Isoperla grammatica | reverse complement strand
TCATCGCCTGCCATGGCGAAGAATTGCCGACAACAATAACATCGTAACAATAATAAGTTAATGATTAAACAGATAATGTTTTGTACAAAACCGCCGACCTTCGTACATTATGTAATGAATCCCGACGCTTGTCCCAATCATCTGTTTACTTAACTAACTAGGCTGACGGACCCAGTTACAATACTCAAAACATTACGACATCAGCTGTCCAAACAACTCCATGGAATCTCACCGATCAGAAAGGGCTCAAATCCATGAAACCCAGCCTTTCATGACAATATAACGAATAGCAATGAACAGCTTGATATAACGAATAGCAATGAATAGCTTGATTTAACGAATAGCAATGAATAGCTTGATCTAACGAATAGCAATGAATAGCTTGATCTAACGAATAGAAATGAATAGCTTGATATAACGAATAGCAATGAATAGCTTGATCTAACGAATAGCAATGAATAGCTTGATCTAACGAATAGATAGCTTGATATAACGAATAGCAATGAATAGCTTGATACAACGAATAGCAATGAATAGCTTGATCTAACGAATAGCAATGAATAACTTGATCCAACGAATAGCAATGAATAACTTGATCCAACGAATATCAATGAATAGCTTGATCTAACGAATAGCAATGAATAGCTTGATCTAACGAATATCAATGAATAGCTTGATCTAACGAATAGATAGCTTGATATAACGAATAGCAATGAATAGCTTGATATAACGAATAGCAATGAATAGCTTGATCTAACGAATAGCAATGAATAGCTTGATCTAACGAATAGCAATGAATAACTTGATCCAACGAATAGCAATGAATAACTTGATCCAACGAATATCAATGAATAGCTTGATCTAACGAATAGCAATGAATAGCTTGGTCTAACGAATAGCAATGAATAACTTGATCCAACGAATAGCAATGAATAACTTGATCCAACGAATATCAATGAATAGCTTTACCGAACGAATAGCAATGAATAGCTTGATCTAACGAATAGCAATGAATATCTTGTTCAACGAATTGCAATGAATAGCTTGACCTAACGAATAGCAATGAATAGCTTGATCTAATGAATAGCAATGAATAGCTTGATCTAACGACTAGCAACAAATAGCTCAAGATGTAATGAATAGCAATAAATAGCTTGATCTAACGACTAGCAATGAATAGCCTGTTCAAACGAATAGCAATGAACAGCTTAATATAACGAATAGCAATAAAATAGCATAATCTAACTAGGTAAACAGTATTATTTCCAATACAAAAATTGTGTTACGTTTCAAAATAATAAAAAAATAATAAATTAGCTATTATTAGTTACTAGAACCAAGCATTTCAGTTTTCAGAAGAGTAAACTAGGAACTATATCTCAACACAATATTCCTTCTGAAACTGAACAAGGTAGTATATATTATTATAATAGACATAACAAACATACATTTTCTATTTTGCATTAAGACCGGATTGACCTGAGGGAATGTCCAAGGGCTATGGGGAAAAGCGAGCGATGCATTAAGTATACTGACAGACCTGAGGGAATGTCCAAAGTCTATAAGGAGGGGGAGCGATGCATTAACACGGACAGATCTGAGGGAATGTCCAAGATCAATACAATAAGTAGGGGGAGCGATGCATTTAGTACGACAGAACTGAGGGAATGTCCAAGGGCTATGGGGAGGGATACATTAAGTACGGACAAACCTAAGGGAATGTCCAAGGGCTATTGGGAGGGGCAGGGATGCATTAAGTACGGACATTCCTAAGGGAATGTCCAAGTGCTATGGGGAGGGGGAGCAATGCATCAAGTACGGACATACCTAAGGGAATGTCCAAGGGCTATGGGGAGGGGGAGGGATGCATCAAGTACGGACAAACCTAAGGGAATGTCCAAGGGCTATGAAAGGGGGAGCAATGCATCAAGTACGGACATTCCTAAGGGACAGTCCAAGGGCTATGGGGAGGGGGAACAATGCATCAAGTACGGACATACCTAAAGGAATGTCCAAGGGTTATGAGGAGGGGAAGCAATGCATTAAGTACGGACATACCTGAGGGAATGTCCAAGGGCTATTTATAAGATTTAATTCCAGTATTAGTCAAATGGCCGTAGAAAACTTTGTGAATCGAATCGAGTGTCTATGTACACATGGCAGAGTGTCTATGTACACATGGCAGAGTGTCTATGAACACATGGCAGAGTGTCTATGTACACATGGCAGAGTGTCTATGTACACATGGCAGAGTGTCTATGAACACATGGCAGAGTGTCTATGTACACATGGCAGAGTGTCTATGTACACATGGCAGAGTGTCTATGTACACATGGCAGAGTGTCTATGTACACATGGCAGAGTGTCTATGTACACATGGCAGAGTGTCTATGAACACATGGCAGAGTGTCTATGTACACATGGCAGAGTGTCTATGTACACATGGCAGAGTGTCTATGTACACATGGCAGAGTGTCTATGTACACATGGCAGAGTGTCTATGTACACATGGCAGAGTGTCTATGTACACATGGCAGAGTGTCTATATACACATGGCAGAGTGTCTATGTACACATAGCAGAGTGTCTATATACACATGGCAGAGTGTCTATGTACACATAGCAGAGTGTCTATATACACATGGCAGAGTGTCTATGTACACATAGCAGAGTGTCTATATACACATGGCAGAGTGTCTATATACACATGGCAGAGTGTCTATGTACACATGGCAGACTGTCTATGTACACATGGCCGAGTGTCTATATACACATGGCAGAGGGTCTATGTACACATGGCAGAGTGTCTATGTACACATGGCAGAGTGTCTATATACACATGGCAGAGTGTCTATATACACATGGTAGAGTGTCTATGTACACATAACAGAGTGTCTATATACACATGGCAGAGTGTCTATATACACATGGCAGAGTGTCTATGTACACATGGCAGAGTGTCTATGTACACATGGCAGAGTGTTTATGTACACATGGCAGAGTGTCTATGTACACATAGCAGAGTGTCTATGTACACATGGCAGAGTGTCTATATACACATGGCAGAGTGTCTATGTACACATGGCAGAGTGTCTATATACACATGGCAGAGTGTCTATATACACATGGCAGAGTGTCTACATACACATGGCAGAGTGTCTATGTACACATGGCAGAGTGTCTATGTACACATGGCAGAGTGTCTATGTACACATGGCAGAGTGTCTATGTACACATGGCAGAGTGTCTACATACACATGGCAGAGTGTCTATGTACACATGGCAGAGTGTCTATGTACACATGGCAGAGTGTCTATGTACACATGGCAGAGTGTCTATGTACACATGGCAGAGTGTCTATGTACACATGGCAGAGTGTCTATGTACACATGGCAGAGTGTCTATGTACACATGGCAGAGTGTCTATATACACATGGCAGAGTGTCTATGTACACATGGCAGAGTGTCTATGTACACATGGCAGAGTGTCTATGTACACATGGCAGAGTGTCTATGTCCACATGGCAGAGTGTCTATGTACACATGGCAGAAAGAGGTAAACGAACACTACGGAAAGTCCATAGAAGATAAGTATATTATCAGCTTCATGTGTTGTTGTCACTTATCGCTGAGCTTATACGACGCAAGCTGATGACACAAGTGAGCTGATGGAAAAACCACATACAGAGGTCAAGGGGTCAATGCTGTGACCGCTTGGTAACCGATAATAGCAGAGACACACAACCACATCACAAGGCAATACACACATATACTGGCCTCAACGTAACTAGATAGATCCTGATGTACTGTCCCTTCATGCACGCTGTTGCAACAGTATACTGGCCACCACGTTACAAGTTAGATCCTGATGTACTGTCCCTTCATGCACGCTGTGACAACAGTCTACTGGCCACCACGTTACTAGTTAGATCCTGATGTACTGTCCCTTCATGCACGCTGTTGCAACAGTATACTGGCCACAACGTAACTAGATAGATCCTGATGTACTGTCCCTTCATGCACGCTGTTGCAACACTATACTGGCCACAACGTAACTAGTAAGATCCTGATCTACTGTCTGTCATGCACGCTGTTGCACCACTATACTAGCCACAACGAAACAAGTTAGATCCTGGTGTACTCTCCCTTCAGCATGCTGTTGCAACACTATACTGGCCACAACGTAACTAAAAAGTCCCTGATGTCCTGTCCCTTAATGCACGCTGTTGCAACACTATACTGGCCACAACGTCACTAGATAGATCCTGATGTACTGTCCCTTCATGCACGCTGTTTAACACTATACTGGCCACCACGTAACTAGATAGATCCTGATGTACTGTCCCCTTCATGCACGCTGTTGCAACACTATACTGGCCACCACGTAACTAGATAGATCCTGATGTACTGTCCCATTATGCACGCTGTTGCAACACTATATTGACCACAACTTTACAACTTGGATCCTGATGTACTGTCCCTTCATGCCCGCTGTTGCAACACTATACTGGCCACAACGTAAATTGATAGATCCTGATGTACTGTCCCTTCATGCCCGCTGTTGCAACACTATACTGGCCACCACGTAACTTGATAGATCCTGATGTACTGTCCCCTCATGCACGCTGTTGCAACACTATACTGGCCACAACGTCACTAGATAGATCCTGATGTACTGTCCCTTCATGCACGCTGTTGCAACACTATACTGGCCACAACGTCACTAGATAGATCCTGATGTACTGTCCCTTCATGCACGCTGTTGCAACACTATACTGGCCACCACGTAACTTGATAGATCCTGATGTACTGTCCCTTCATGCACGCTGTTGCAACACTATACTGACCACAACTTGACTAGTTGGATCCTGATGTACTGTCCCTTCATGCACGCTGTTGCAACACTATACTGGCCACAACGTCACTAGATAGATCCTGATGTACTGTCCCTTCATGCACGCTGTTGCAACACTATACTGGCCACCACGTAACTTGATAGATCCTGATGTACTGTCCCTTCATGCACGCTGTTGCAACACTATACTGACCACAACTTGACTAGTTGGATCCTGATGTACTGTCCCTTCATGCACGCTGTTGCAACACTATACTGGCCACCACGTAACTAGATAGATCCTGATGTACTGTCCCTTCATGCACGCTGTTGCAACACTATACTAGCCGCCACGTAACTAGTTGGATCCTGATGTACTGTCCCTTCATGCACGCTGTTGCAACACGTTACTGGCATCCACGTAACTAGATAGATCCTGATGTACTGTGCCTTCATGCACGCTGTTGCAACACTATACTGGCCACAACGTCACTAGATAGATCTTGATGTACTGTCCCTTTAAGCACGCTGTTGCAACACTATACTGGCCACAACGTCACTAGATAGATCCTGATGTACTGTCCCTTCATGCACGCTGTTGCAACACTATACTGGCCACCACGTAACTAGATAGATCCTGATGTACTGTCCATTCATGCACGCTGTTGCAACACTATACTGGCCACCACGTAACTAGATAGATCCTGATGTACTGTCCCTTCATGCACGCTGTTGCAACACTATACTGGCCACCACGTAACTAGATAGATCCTGATGTACTGTCCCTTCATGCACGCTGTTGCAACACTATACTGGCCACCACGTAACTAGATAGATCCTGATGTACTGTCCCCTTCATGCACGCTGTTGCAACACTATACTGGCCACCACGTAACTAGATAGATCCTGATCTACTGTCTGTCATGCACGCTGTTGCAACACTATACTGGCCACAACGTAACTAGTAAGATCCTGATCTACTGTCTGTCATGCACGCTGTTGCAACACTATACTGGCCACAACGTAACTAAAAAGATCCTGATGTACTGTCCCTTAATGCACGCTGTTGCAACACTATACTGGCCACAACGTCACTAGATAGATCCTGATGTACTGTTCCTTCATGCACGCTGTTTAACACTATACTGGCAACCACGTAACTAGATAGATCCTGATGTACTGTCCCATTATGCACGCTGTTGCAACACTATATTGACCACAACTTTACTAGTTGGATCCTGATGTACTGTCCCTTCATGCCCGCTGTTGCAACACTATACTGGCCACAACGTAAATTGATAGATCCTGATGTACTGTCCCACATGCACGCTGTTGCAACACTATACTGGCCACCACGTAACTAGATAGATCCTGATGTACTGTCCCTTCATGCACGCTGTTGCAACACTATACTAGCCACCACGTTACTAGATAGATCCTGATGTACTGTCCCTTCATGCACGCTGTTGCAACACTATACTAGCCACCACATAACTAGATGGATCCTGATGTACTGTCCCTTCATGCACGCTGTTGCAACAGTATACTGGCCTCAACGTAACTAGATAGATCCTGATGTACTGTGCCTTCATGCACGCTGTTGCAACACTATACTGGCCACAACGTCACTAGATAGATCCTGATGTACTGTGCCTTCATGCACGCTGTTGCAACACTATACTGGCCACAACGTCACTAGATAGATCCTGATGTACTGTCCCTTCATGCACGAGATTGCAACACTATACTGGCCACAACGTAACTAGATAGATCCTGATGTACTGTCCCATTATGCACGCTGTTTCAACACTTTACTGACCACAACTTTACTAGTTGGATCCTAATGTACTGTCCCTTCATGCAGCTGTTGAAACACTATACTAGCCACCACGTAACTAGTTGGATCCTGATGTACTGTCCCTTCATGCACGCTGTTGCAACACTATACTGGCCACAACGTTACTAGATAGATTCTGATGTACTGTCCCTTCATGCACGCTGTTGCAACACTATACTGGCAACAACGTTACTAGATAGATTCTGATGTACTGTCCCTTCATGCACGCTGTTGTAACACTATACTGGCCACAACGTAACTTGATAGATCCTGATGTACTGTCCCTTCATGCAGCTGTTGAAACACTATACTAGCCACCACGTTACTAGTTGGATCCTGATGTACTGTCCCTTCATGCACGCTGTTGCAACACTATACTGGCCACAACGTCACTAGATAGATCCTGATGTACTGTCCCTTCATGCACGCTGTTGCAACACTATACTGGCCACCACGTAACTTGATAGATCCTGATGTACTGTCCCTTCATGCACGCTGTTGCAACACTATACTGACCACAACTTGACTAGTTGGATCCTGATGTACTGTCCCTTCATGCACGCTGTTGCAACACTATACTGGCCACAACGTCACTAGATAGATCCTGATGTACTGTCCCTTCATGCACGCTGTTGCAACACTATACTGGCCACCACGTAACTTGATAGATCCTGATGTACTGTCCCTTCATGCACGCTGTTGCAACACTATACTGACCACAACTTGACTAGTTGGATCCTGATGTACTGTCCCTTCATGCACGCTGTTGCAACACTATACTGGCCACCACGTAACTAGATAGATCCTGATGTACTGTCCCTTCATGCACGCTGTTGCAACACTATACTAGCCGCCACGTAACTAGTTGGATCCTGATGTACTGTCCCTTCATGCACGCTGTTGCAACACGTTACTGGCATCCACGTAACTAGATAGATCCTGATGTACTGTGCCTTCATGCACGCTGTTGCAACACTATACTGGCCACAACGTCACTAGATAGATCTTGATGTACTGTCCCTTTAAGCACGCTGTTGCAACACTATACTGGCCACAACGTCACTAGATAGATCCTGATGTACTGTCCCTTCATGCACGCTGTTGCAACACTATACTGGCCACCACGTAACTAGATAGATCCTGATGTACTGTCCATTCATGCACGCTGTTGCAACACTATACTGGCCACCACGTAACTAGATAGATCCTGATGTACTGTCCCTTCATGCACGCTGTTGCAACACTATACTGGCCACCACGTAACTAGATAGATCCTGATGTACTGTCCCTTCATGCACGCTGTTGCAACACTATACTGGCCACCACGTAACTAGATAGATCCTGATGTACTGTCCCCTTCATGCACGCTGTTGCAACACTATACTGGCCACCACGTAACTAGATAGATCCTGATCTACTGTCTGTCATGCACGCTGTTGCAACACTATACTGGCCACAACGTAACTAGTAAGATCCTGATCTACTGTCTGTCATGCACGCTGTTGCAACACTATACTGGCCACAACGTAACTAAAAAGATCCTGATGTACTGTCCCTTAATGCACGCTGTTGCAACACTATACTGGCCACAACGTCACTAGATAGATCCTGATGTACTGTTCCTTCATGCACGCTGTTTAACACTATACTGGCAACCACGTAACTAGATAGATCCTGATGTACTGTCCCATTATGCACGCTGTTGCAACACTATATTGACCACAACTTTACTAGTTGGATCCTGATGTACTGTCCCTTCATGCCCGCTGTTGCAACACTATACTGGCCACAACGTAAATTGATAGATCCTGATGTACTGTCCCACATGCACGCTGTTGCAACACTATACTGGCCACCACGTAACTAGATAGATCCTGATGTACTGTCCCTTCATGCACGCTGTTGCAACACTATACTAGCCACCACGTTACTAGATAGATCCTGATGTACTGTCCCTTCATGCACGCTGTTGCAACACTATACTAGCCACCACATAACTAGATAGATCCTGATGTACTGTCCCTTCATGCACGCTGTTGCAACACTATACTGGCCACAACGTCACTAGATAGATCCTGATGTACTGTGCCTTCATGCACGCTGTTGCAACACTATACTGGCCACAACGTCACTAGATAGATCCTGATGTACTGTCCCTTCATGCACGAGATTGCAACACTATACTGGCCACAACGTAACTAGATAGATCCTGATGTACTGTCCCATTATGCACGCTGTTTCAA
The DNA here is from genome assembly GCA_945910005.1 of Isoperla grammatica. Taxonomy (NCBI): domain Eukaryota; kingdom Metazoa; phylum Arthropoda; class Insecta; order Plecoptera; family Perlodidae; genus Isoperla; species Isoperla grammatica. Next base: position 6,320,565 of record OX246749.1, on the reverse strand, counting down.
CACTTTACTGACCACAACTTTACTAGTTGGATCCTAATGTACTGTCCCTTCATGCAGCTGTTGAAACACTATACTAGCCACCACGTAACTAGTTGGATCCTGATGTACTGTCCCTTCATGCACGCTGTTGCAACACTATACTGGCCACAACGTTACTAGATAGATTCTGATGTACTGTCCCTTCATGCACGCTGTTGCAACACTATACTGGCAACAACGTTACTAGATAGATTCTGATGTACTGTCCCTTCATGCACGCTGTTGCAACACTATACTGGCCACAACGTAACTTGATAGATCCTGATGTACTGTCCCTTCATGCAGCTGTTGAAACACTATACTAGCCACCACGTTACTAGTTGGATCCTGATGTACTGTCCCTTCATGCACGCTGTTGCAACACTATACTGGCCACAACGTTACTAGATAGATTCTGATGTACTGTCCCTTCATGCACGCTGTTGCAACACTATACTGGCCACAACGTTACTAGATAGATTCTGATGTACTGTCCCTTCATGCACGCTGTTGCAACACTATACTGGCCACAACGGACCTTGAAAGATCCTGATGTACTGTCCCTTCATGCACGCTGTTGCAACACTATACTGGCCACAACGTAACTTGATAGATCCTGATGAACTGTCACTTCATGCACGCTGTTGCAACACTATACTGGCCACAACGTAACTTGATAGATCCTGATGTGCTGTCCCTTCATGCACGCTGTTGCAACACTATACTGGCCACAACGTCATTAGATAGATCCTGATGTACTGTCCCTTCATGCACGCTGTTTCAACGCTTTACTGACCACAACGTAACTAGATAGATCCTGATGTACTGTCCCTTCATGCACGCTGTTGCAACACTATACTAGCCACCACGTAACTAGATAGATCCTGATGTACTGTCCCTTCATGCACGCTGTTGCAACACTATACTAGTTACCACGTTACTAGATAGATCCTGGTGTACTGTCCCTTTATGCACGCTGTTGCAACACTATACTGGCTACCACGTTACTAGATAGATCCTGATGTACTGTCCCTTCATGCCCGCTGTTGCAACACTATACTGGCTACCACGTAACTAGTTACCCTTGATGTACTGTCCCTTCATGCACGCTGTTGCAACACTATACTGGCTACCACGTAACTAGTTACCCCTGATATACTGTCCCTTCATGCACGCTTTTGCAACACTATACTGGCCACCACGTAACTAGTTAGATCCTGATGTACTGTCCCTTCATGCACGCTGTTGCAACACTATACTGGCCACCACGTAACTAGATAGATCCTGATGTACTATCCCTTCATGCACGCTGTTGCAACACTATACTGGCCACAACGTAACTAGATAGATCCTGATGTACTGTCCCTTCATGCACGCTGTTGCAACACTATACTGGCCACAACGTAACAAGATAGATCCTGATGTACTGTCCCTTCATGCACGCTGTTGCAACACTATACTGGCCACCACGTAACTAGATAGATCCTGATGTACTATCCCTTCATGCACGCTGTTGCAACACTATACTAGCCACCACGTAACTAGATAGATCCTGATGTACTGTTCCTTCATGCACGCTGTTGCAACACTATACTAGCCACCACGTAACTAGATAGATCCTGATGTACTATCCCTTCATGCACGCTGTTGCAACACTATACTAGCCACCACGTAACTAGATAGATACCGATGTATGTCTCCTCATGCACGCTGTTGCAACACTATACTAGCCACCACGTAACTAGATAGATCCTGATGTACTGTCCCTTCATGCACGCTGTTGCAACACTATACTAGCCACCACGTAACTAGTAAGATCCTGATGCACTGTCCCTTCATGCACGCTGTTGCAACACTATACTAGCCACCACGTAACTAGATAGATCCTGATGTACTGTCCCTCCATGCACGCTGTTGCAACACTATACTGGCCACAACGTAACTAGATAGATCCTGATGTACTGTCCCTTCATGCACGCTGTTGCAACACTATACTGGCCACAACGTAACTAGATAGATCCTGATGTACTCTCCTTCATGCACGCTGTTGCAACACTATACTAGCCACCACGTAACTAGATAGATCCTGATGTACTGTCCCTCCATGCACGCTGTTGCAACACTATACTGGCCACAACGTAACTAGATAGATCCTGATGTACTCTCCTTCATGCACGCTGTTGCAACACTATACTAGCCACCACGTAACTAGTAAGATCCTGATGTACTGTCCCTCCATGCACGCTGTTGCAACACTATACTAGTTACCACGTAACTAGTTAGATCCTGATGTACCGTCCCTCCATGCACGCTGTTGCAACACTATACTGGCTACCACGTAACTAGATAGATCCTGATGTACTCTCCTTCATGCACGCTGTTGCAACACTATACTAGTTACCACGTAACTAGTTAGATCCTGATGTACTGTCCCTTCATGCACGCTGTTGCAACAGTATACTGGCCTCAACGTAACTAGATAGATCCTGATGTACTGTCCCTTCATGCACGCTGTTGCAACACTATACTAGCCACCACGTAACTAGATAGATCCTGATGTACTGTCCCTTCATGCACGCTGTTGCAACACTATACTGACCACCACGTAACTAGATAGATCCTGATGTACTGTCCCTTCATGCACGCTGTTGCAACACTATACTGGCCACCACGTAACTAGGTAGATCCTGATGTACTGTCCCTTCATGCACGCTGTTGCAACACTATACTAGCCACCACGTAACTAGTAAGATCCTGATGCACTGTCCCTTCATGCACGCTGTTGCAACACTATACTAGCCACCACGTAACTAGTAAGATCCTGATGTACTATCCCTTCATGCACGCTGTTGCATCACTATACTGGCCACCACGTAACTAGATAGATCCTGATGTACTGTTCCTTCATGCACGCTGTTGCAACACTATACTAGCCACCACGTAACTAGTAAGATCCTGATGCACTGTCCCTTCATGCACGCTGTTGCAACACTATACTAGCCACCACGTAACTAGATAGATCCTGATGTACTCTCCTTCATGCACGCTGTTGCAACACTATACTAGCCACCACGTAACTAGATAGATCCTGATGTACTGTCCCTCCATGCACGCTGTTGCAACACTATACTAGCCACCACGTAACTAGATAGATCCTGATGTACTGTCCCTTCATGCACGCTGTTGCAACACTATACTGGCCACCACGTAACTAGATAGATCCTGATGTACTATCCCTTCATGCACGCTGTTGCAACACTATACTAGCCACCACGTAACTAGATAGATCCTGATGTACTGTCCCTTCATGCACGCTGTTGCAACACTATACTGGCCACCACGTAACTAGATAGATCCTGATGTACTATCCCTTCATGCACGCTGTTGCAACACTATACTAGCCACCACGTAACTAGATAGATCCTGATGTACTGTCCCTCCATCAGAGATGGGCAGTATTGAAAATACATGTATTTGAAATACGTATTTGAAATACATTTGTATTTTGTATTTTAAATACTGTGTTTGAAAGTATTTGTATCTTGTATTTCAAAATACTCAACTTTACTGTATCTTTGTATTTTCAAAATACTCAAAATACATTGTATGCATGGGACGATACATCCATAGAATTTAGCCTCAAAAAGTAATGTTTCAAAAATAAATGTTTATTTTATTTTTTAATTATGTCGCCCACAACTGGATCCGCCTCCTTAAAAAAAATTATTTTGAAATTCACGTTTATTTATTTACTACTTACCTACCATTATTTCCAGCAATGTATTTTGTATTTTGAGTATTTTCAAAATACATATGTATTTTTGTATTTGAAATACAAAATTGTCAATGTATTTGTATCTTGTATTTGAAAATACTGTATTGTGAAGTATTTTGTATTTTGTATTTCAAATACATTTTTATGAGTATTTTGCCCATCTCTGCCCTCCATGCACGCTGTTGCAACACTATACTAGCCACCACGTAACTAGATAGATCCTAATGTACTGACCCTTCATGCACGCTGTTGCAACACTATACTAGCCACCACGTAACTAGATAGATCCTGATGTACTGTCCCTTCATGCACGCTGTTGCAACACTATACTAGCCACCACGTAACTAGATAGATCCTGATGTACTGTCCCTCCATGCACGCTGTTGCAACACTATACTGGCCACCACGTAACTAGATAGATCCTGATGTACTGTCCCTTCATGCACGCTGTTGCAACACTATACTGGCCACCACGTAACTAGATAGATCCTGATGACCTGTCCCTTCATGCACGCTGTTGCAACACTATACTGGCTACCACGTAACTAGATAGATCCTGATGTACTATCCCTTCATGCACGCTGTTGCAACACTATACTGGCTACCACGTAACTAGATAGATCCTGATGTACTGTCCCTTCATGCACGCTGTTGCAACACTATACTAGTTACCACGTAACTAGTTAGATCCTGATGTACTATCCCTCCATGCACGCTGTTGCAACACTATACTAGCCACCACGTAACTAGATAGATCCTGATGTACTATCCCTTCATGCACGCTGTTGCAACACTATACTGGCTACCACGTAACTAGATAGATCCTGATGTACTATCCCTTCATGCACGCTGTTGCAACACTATACTAGCCACCACGTAACTAGATAGATCCTGATGTACTGTCCCTTCATGCACGCTGTTGCAACACTATACTGGCCACCACGTAACTAGATAGATCCTGATGTACTGCCCCTTCATGCACGCTGTTGCAACACTATACTAGCCACCACGTAACTAGTTGGATCCTGATGTACTGTCCCTTCATGCACGCTGTTGTAACACTATACTGACCACAACTTTACTTGTTGGATCCTGATGTACTGTCCCTTCATGCACGCTGTTGCAACACTATACTGGCCACCACGTAACTAGATAGATCCTGATGCACTGTCCCTTCATGCACGCTGTTGGAACACTATACTAGCCACCACGTAACTAGTTAGATCCTGATGTACTGTCCCTTCATGCACGCTGTTGGAACACTATACTAGCCACCACGTAACTAGTTAGATCCTGATGTACTGTCCCTTCATGCACGCTGTTGCAACACTATACTAGCCACCACGTAACTAGTTAGATCCTGATGTACTGTCCCTTCATGCACGCTGTTGCAACACTATACTAGCCACCACGTAACTAGTTAGATCCTGATGTACTGTCCCTCCATGCACGCTGTTGTAACACTATACTGGCTACCACGTAACTAGATAGATCCTGATGTACTGTCCCTTCATGCACGCTGTTGCAACACTATACTAGCCACCACGTAACTAGATAGATCCTGATGTACTGTCCCTTCATGCATGCTGTTGCAACACTATACTAGCCACAACGTAACTAGATAGATCCTGATGTACTGTCCCTTCATGCACGCTGTTGCAACACTATACTAGACACCACGTAACTAGATGGATCCTGATGTACTCTCCTTCATGCACGCTGTTGCAACAGTATACTAGCCACCACGTAACTAGTTAGATCCTGATGTACTGACCCTTCATGCACGCTGTTGCAACACTATACTAGCCACCACGTAACTAGATAGATCCTGATGTACTGTCCCTTCATGCACGCTGTTGCAACAGTATACTGGCCACCACGTAACTAGATAGATCCTGATGTACTTTACCTTCATGCACGCTGTTGCAACACTATACTGGCCACCACGTAACTAGTTAGATCCTGATGTACTGTCCCTTCATGCACGCTGTTGCAACACTATACTGGCCACCACGTAACTAGATAGATCCTGATGTACTGTCCCTTCATGCACGCTGTTGCAACACTATACTACTAGATAGATCCTGATGTACTTTACCTTCATGCACGCTGTTGCAACACTATACTGGCCACAACGTAACTAGATAGATCCTGATGTACTGTCCCTTCATGCACGCTGTTGCAACACTATACTGGCCACCACGTAACTAGATAGATCCTGATGTACTGTCCCTTCATGCACGCTGTTGCAACACTATACTGGCCACCACGTAACTAGATAGATCCTGATGTACTGTCCCTTCATGCACGCTGTTGCAACACTATACTGGCTACCACGTAACTAGATAGATCCTGATGTACTTTACCTTCATGCACGCTGTTGCAACACTATACTGGCCACAACGTAACTAGATAGATCCTGATGTACTGTCCCTTCATGCACGCTGTTGCAACACTATACTGGCCACCACGTAACTAGATAGATCCTGATGTACTGTCCCTTCATGCACGCTGTTGCAACACTATACTGGCCACCACGTGAATAAATAGATCCTGATGTACTGTCACTTCATGCACGCTGTTGCAACACTATACTTGCCACCACGTAACTAGATAGATCCCGATATACTGTCCCTTCATGCACGCTGTTGCAACACTATACTGGCCACCACGTAACTAGATAGATCCTGATGTACCGTCCCTTCATGCACGCTGTTGCAACACTATACTGGCCACAACGTTACTAGTTAGATCCTGATGTACTGTCACTTCATGCCCGCTGTTGCAACACTATACTGGCCACCACGTAACTAGATAGATCCTGATGTACCGTCCCTTCATGCACGCTGTTGCAACACTATACTGGCCACAACGTTACTAGTTGGATCCTGATGTACCGTCCCTCCATGCACGCTGTTGCAACAGTATACTGGCCTCAACGTAACTAGTTGGATCCTGATGTACTGTCCCTTCATGCACGCTGTTGCAACACTATTATGGCTCCAACGTAACTAGATTGATCCTGATGTACTGTCCCTTCATGCACGCTGTTGCAACACTATACTGGCCACAACGTAACTAGATAGATCCTGATGTACTGTCCCTTCATGCACGCTGTTGCAACACTATTATGGCTCCAACGTAACTAGATAGATCCTGATGTACTGTCCCTTCATGCACGCTGTTGCAACACTTTACTGGCCACAACGTTACTAGATAGATCCTGATGTACTGTCCCTTCATGCACGCTGTTGCAACACTATACTGGCCTCAACGTTACTAGTGAGTTCCTGATGTACTGTCCCTTCATGCACGCTGTTGCAACAGTAAACTGGCCTCAACGTTACTAGTTGGATCCTGATGTACTGTCCCTTCATGCACGCTGTTGCAACACTATACTGGCCACAACGTAACTAGATAGATCCTGATGTACTGTCCCTTCATGCACGCTGTTGCAACAGTATACTGGCCACAACGTTACTAGTGAGATCCTGATGTACCGTCCCTTCATGCACGCTGTTGCAACACTATACTGGCCCCAACGTTACTAGTGAGATCCTGATGTACCGTCCCTTCCTGCACGCTGTTGCAACAGTATACTGGCCACAACGTTACTAGTGAGATCCTAAAGTACTGTCCATTCATGCACGCTGTTGCAACAGTATACTGGCCACAACGTTACTAGTGAGATCCTGATGTACCGTCCCTTCATGCACGCTGTTGCAACAGTAAACTGGCCTCAACGTAACTAGTTGGATCCTGATGTACTGTCCCTTCATGCACGCTGTTGCAACACTATTATGGCTCCAACGTAACTAGAATGATCCTGATGTACTGTCCCTTCATGCACGCTGTTGCAACAGTATACTGGCCACCACGTAACTAGATAGATCCTGATGTACTGTCCCTTCATGCACGCTGTTGCAACAGTATACTGGCCACCACGTAACTAGATAGATCCTGATGTACTGTCCCTTCATGCACGCTGTTGCAACACTTTACTGGCCACAACGTTACTAGATAGATCCTGATGTACTGTCCCTTCATGCACGCTGTTGCAACAGTATACTGGCCACCACGTAACTAGATAGATCCTGATGTACTGTCCCTTCATGCACGCTGTTGCAACACTATACTGGCCTCAACGTAACTAGTTGGATCCTGATGTACTGTCCCTTCATGCACGCTGTTGCAACACTTTACTGGCCACAACGTTACTAGATAGATCCTGATGTAATGTCCCTTCATGCACGCTGTTGCAACACTATACTGGCCACCACGTAACTAGATAGATCCTGATGTACTGTCCCTTCATGCACGCTGTTGCAACAGTATACTGGCCTCAACGTAACTAGTTGGATCCTGATGTACTGTCCCTTCATGCACGCTGTTGCAACACTATTATGGCTCCAACGTAACTAGAATGATCCTGATGTACTGTCCCTTCATGCACGCTGTTGCAACACTTTACTGGCCCCAACGTTACTAGATAGATCCTGATGTACTGTCCCTTTATGCACGCTGTTGCAACAGTATACTGGCCAAAACGTTACTAGTGAGATCCTGATGTACCGTCCCTTCATGCACGCTGTTGCAACAAACTGGCAGTCTATGTAAAGTACGAAGACTAAAATCGAGGTTTTTAAATACGCCATATTGGAGCAATTTTTGATTAAAACAGTGTCACGTGGTCAAAACTAATACAAATATATCATTTTATCATGCATGCGTCAACTCAAACGCTTACAATTCAAAATCATCGCTCGTCAATCGTCGGGCACATACATACATACATACATACATACATACATACATACATACATACATACATACATACATACATACATACATACATACATACATACATACATACATACATACATACATACATACATACATACATACATACATACATACATACATACATACATACATACATACATACATACATACATACATACATACATACATACATACATACATACATACATACATACATACATACATACATACATACATACATACATACATACATACATACATACATACATACATACATACATACATACATACATACATACATACACATACATACATACATACATACATACATACATACATACATACATACATACATTCATACATACATACATACATACATACATACATACATACATACATACATACATACATACATACATACATACATACATACATACATACATACATACATACATACACACACACACACACACACACACACACACACACACACACATACATACATACATACATACATACATACATACATACATACATACATACATACATACATACATACATACATACATACATACATACTTACATACATACATACATACATACATACATACATACATACGTCTACTTACATAAATGCTACTCTAATATCCCCTCATTTATACATACTTATAATACTTGCACTAACGTTATTTTTTTTCTATGCATAATTTTTGATGTTGGTGGTTTCAATTAATGTTTTATGGTTTGGAATTTGGATGATAGGATAGGTAAGGCATTTTTTTTACAGTGTTCTCTTTGTTTCGTTCTCTAATATATTGTACATTGAATTGTTTTATTTTAATATTGAAGTGGTTTATTGTAGTTTAGGTTATTTCGTCCATTCTTTTTCGTTTCCCTCAGATAAGCGGTCGTTTCGGAATGTAGCTTATTCCTACGTCAGCAGTCCGTAGTACGTGTAGTTAGTTGCGCTATGCATGCAAGTCAGCTGGTTGCTGGTTTTTTCAATGTTGTCTTGGAGGTCTGACTAGTGTTTTCGCATCAATCGTGACGACGATTGTTGCGTCGGTTTACGTTCGGGGGGGTGGGCTGTAAATTACTGCACAGTAGCGGTTCTTTTGGGGCCTTCCGTTTGTTAGTGGTTTCTGCGCATTATGGGGTTGCAGCTCCACGTGATCTGTTATGACTTATCTCGTCAGAGATGGGAGGAAGTCACGTGTGAATCATGCATATTGAAGTTCTCGTGGTGGGAACAGTGCTACGGTACCAGTCGGGAGATATCTTCGCTCTGAGGGGTGCCTGCGCATTATGGGGTTGCAGCTCCACGTGATCTATTATGACTTATCTCGTCAGAGATGGGGGGAAGTCACGTGTAAGTCTTGCATCTAGTATGAACCACGGGTTTTGCCCAAGCCAGATTGAGTCAAAGGTCAATTGATAACGCCTTGCTATATATACACGCTGGGCTGGCGGTCCAACATTCACTACCTTCTCAGTCTGCACTGTTATCTTATCTGAGGAGTTTTATAGGTACTATTCTTGAAATGTCCATCTACGTTTTTCTGACTTTGGGTGGCTTTGCCTGGTTGCTGATTGGTCGTAAGTAAAACAACTATATTATTATGTATATGTAGTAATAGAAACATATATAAAATGTATTTTTTGTAACTTTTCGTGAAATGTGAAATATTTTTGTACATTACATACACATGTTAATAAAATTGAAAACACTTCGGGCTATTACGCCACGTCCCTTACCGTAGGCCATATGCCGACGTTTCAAGACCAATATCGGTCTTGTCCTCAGGGCAGATCGAGAGCTACTGGCTGTCGTCTGCGTCATTGGCGGGTGTGTCTCGAAAATCTCGAAGGTTCGAGGGGTCGCTTCGTAATCTCGCTCTTGACATAGCGCGCGTAATACGAACGTGACACCCGGGGTTATTGAACCTATCATCTGTGCCTGAATAGTTACCCTTGTCACGATATTTAGTAGAAGGCTTATGGTTATTAGCCGTTGTCACAAATAGATTAGAATTATTAGCAGGTTGATGACGTGATGGCTGCTGTGGTTGTTGTTGTTGTTGTTGTTGTTGTTGTTGTTGTTGTTGTTGTTGTGTTTGTTGTTGTTGTTGTTGCTGCTGTTGCTGTTGATGTTGCTGAGTTTGTTGTTGGTGATGGTTATTTATTATTAATGGTGCCCACGTATCACTTAGATTGTATAAGCACTTATGGTCATCAGCATTCATGTTGTTGGGATTTTTAGCAACCTCCAGTGCCTCGCGTACAAAGCGCGGCCAAAACTTGGGTTCTTGTTTTAATAGCTTTACGTTGCAAAAATCTATAGCATGGGCGTCGTTACCTATGTTGTCAACAATGTGTTTGGCTATCGCAGAGTGGTGGACTTCGCCCCTCTTAAGATTACCCTTGTGATCACGGATACGATCGACCACGGTGCGGCCTGACTGACCAATATAAACACGATTACATGAACAAGATATTTCATAAACACCAGGATGATCGAGTGGAGGTATTTTGTCCTTGACGGAACCTAACAATGATTGTATCTTGTATGTAGGCATAAGTACAGTCTTGACTGCGTACTTCGAGAGTGCGCGCGCTATACGGTCAGTCACGTGCTTGATGTAAGGCAAAAATGCAATAGGGCCTTTATTATTATCATCTGCGCTCCGGCCATTGTTTTCTGCCCTCCGGTCACTATTAGTCATATATTTGTTAAAAGCTCTGTTGACATTCGCGCGTTTATACCCATTGTTACAGAGAGCATTAGTGAGAGTCACCCTTTCCTTATCAAAACTAGCCGCGTCCGATAACTTGACAGCCCTGCTGACCAACGAGTTAACCACAGATGACTTATGGCTAGGAGGGTGATTGCTGTCCGCTTGCAAATACAAGTTGGTATGAGTTGCTTTGCGGAACACAGAATGACCTAATGTACCATCAGCCAGTTTGGTGAGAAGAACATCCAAAAATGGAAGTTGATTGTTTTGTTCCAACTCGACCGTGAACTTTATGTTAGGATGGAAGTCGTTCATGTGTTCAAGGAACGTATTTAATTGGTCCCGGCCATGAGGCCATACAACGAATACGTCATCAACATATCGGAGCCAAACTTTAGGTTTAAGTTCTGAGGTGGACAAGGCACTTGTTTCAAGATGATTCATGTATATATTGGCCACCACAGGGGAGATTGGAGACCCCATAGCAGCTCCTTCATTTTGTGTATAGTATTGGCCCTCATAAACAAAGTAGGTATTGCGTAAGCAGAAGTGCACCAAGTTAGCCATCACCGGCGTAGTTAAGTCATTAATAACCTTCAATTATTCAATTCAATTATTACATACACATGTTGTCACACAATTGTCAATTGTTATAAGGTCATAATCCTATGCCCGCATCGGAGTCGCCAGACTTTGAAAGATCGTAAACAAATAAATGTTGAACCACTTGAGAACCCAATGGCACCATTCGATGTAAAGTTCTTTCAAAACTATGCAAAACCACTACAATAGTTTTTGTGATAGTCACTGAATTGTTTTATATACCGCAACCTTCCTTAAAATAGCACTGTTTTGCAATTCCCAGATCTTTCGAATTTATCAACCACAATATACTCGCGATACCAAAATATGGACGGTCCGTATTCATAGTCATCCCCTACCCCTAGGGCAGGGGCGGATTTAAGAAAAGGGGCCCGGTTGGCATTGACGATTATAGTAATTACGTGTAGATGAGGTAGCGCGGAAAAGCAAAGGTCTGGGACGACGCCCCAGCCGCCGGAAACAATTTCGATAAGGGCGAACATATTTTTGGTATAGGGGGGTGAGTCTCGACTTCCTCGCGGAAACGAAACTTTCGACAGGCTGGAGTCTATTCTTAACCAATCGGAACCCTGTGGCGTGTTTTAATCTGCTAGCGGTGAATCAGTGAATCATCCAGGTGGCGGTGGATATTGTTATTAAAGCATTATCATTTGTTCTGATAAACATGTCAAACGGGCACGAAGTTAACAATAAGTAAGCTAATACTTTATTACAACACATTATATTTGGTTCTATACATTATATAGGCTAGGCTGTAGTACTACGTTACTAATGTAGGCCTATTAATGTAGGCCTAGGCTTATTGTAGCCTAGTAATTGCCTAGACTAAAAGAGTTGGGCCTAGACCTAGGCTAGACCGAAACCACGTGATCTTCTGACGTCACTTTCGACTGAGGAAAGTAATTCCATCTGCAACTTGGCTGTCGGAATTACATCCTTCAGACGAAAGTGACGTCAGAAGATCACGTGCTGTAGTCCGAGCCTATGTCAAGGCCCAACTCTTTTAGGTTGGAATTCATAGTCGGCCCCTACACCTAGGGGCACCCATTGTTGCTATGGATTTGTTTTGTTGATGGGAAATAACATGCAAACAATTGTTACCTTGGTAACAATGGGCGCCCCTAGGTGTAGGGGCCGACTATGAATTCCAATCTTAGTCTAGGCAATTACAAGGCTACAATAAGCCTAGGCCTACATTAATACGCCTACATTAGTAACGTAGTACTACAGCCTAGCCTATATAATGTATAGAACCTAATATAATGTGTTGTAATAAAGTATTAGCTTACTTATTGTTAACTTCGTACCCGTTTGACATGTTTATCAGAACAAATGATAATGCTTTAATAACGATATCCACCGCCACTTGGGTGATTCACTGATTTACCGCTAGCAGACTGTGGAAAATACTTAAAACACGCCACATGGTTCCGATTGGTCAAGAATAGATTCCAGCCTGTCGAAAGTTTCGTTTCCGCGAGGAAGTCGAGACTCACCCCCCTGTAATAAGTTGGATGGCCTAAAACGCGTTAAGCTAATTTGTAAAAGGAACTTTGTTGTGAAAAACTTTCCCCCAAAAAATAATGAATTTTTACTGTCCCCATTTTTGCTTGAAGTAGCTATACTGATGAGACTAAATCGACGCCGTTGTTAGTAGTTTGGTTTTCAAAATTAAGAATAAGTTCTTCTTGAGAATGTTCGTGACGTCACTAGACGATTCGGACACGTTTTTTTTTGCACTGTGGGGAGAGTAGACCAGAACAGAGATTTTTTACTATCAATCGACGTTTCATCGCGTTTACTTACTTCACACCAACACGTGCTGATTTAATCGCATACCTTCCTCTCAGCAAAAAATGCTAATTTTGTTTGTTTAGGGTCACTGCCCGCACTCGATAAAAGAGAACGTTTCCTATCTTTATATTTCTGACAGCCTGGTTTTATGTTTGTATTTGTTGTTCTCGCTCATTTCTAAACATAACTGAACTTGCTAGCAGTTGCACAATTTCAATACCATATGCTAGAATAAAATATATGTAAAATAACAATTCAAACTAACAAACAAAAGGAACAAAATGAAAACTGTTCCACAGAATAACGCTCACACACTCGCACACCCTGAAGCACAATATTTTGTAAGAACTAGATGATTTCCGTCACTTGCCAAATTTTGTAATACAACTAACTGAGCTACGAACACGTGTTTCAATTGCCACCCCCACCCGACCCCCCATTGGCCACCTAAATAACAAACTGATTTTCCTTGAACTTTGAAATATGCGCATCCACTTTTATGTTTACGAAGCGTTGTTTCTCAGAACGGTGTAAGTCTGTTTTGAACGTGAAAACATCCTGTCCCGCTGTCCCCACCCTAACAACCTGTCGTTATTGTGAAAGGCCCACACTAAACTCTTCAGATAGTTTATGACAATTGTAGCTTCGTTTCCCTTTCATGGACAATTTCAACAAATATAGGCTGAGTAGACGACAACTACATAAAGCTATGACAATCATGCAATGGAGGTCTGGAGGGGGCCCCGACCGGGCCGGGGCCCGGTCGGCATTCGCCGACCTCGCCACCCGTTAAATCCGCCCCTGCCCTAGGGGCGCCCGTTGTTGCTACGTACGTGTTTTCTATGTGGGAAATAACATGCATGAAACTGATACCTGGCAACAACGGGCGCCCCCAGAGGTAGGGACGACTATGAGTACGATTTTTATTTATTTACATGAATATTTCGGCATTTTGAACATACAATATTCGTTTATTTATTATTTGTTAGTTGATTTATAAATTAATAAATTGCATGTAAATTTACAATAATTATAATAATTTGATGTTCACAATGGCCTGATGTCACTGTAAATAACAAATTTTTATTCTGGTACCTCGAGTGTTACTGAGGTTGATAAATTCGAAATGTCTGGGAATACATATTTAAATACATACTGTAGTCCGCCGCACAGGGATTGGACCGATTGGGGTAACAGAACAAACGCCTCGTCACACGATCAAGTCTTCATTTTATTTAATGCACTCAAGAACAAACAATTAATATGATTGCCACTAATGTGGGCTTGATTAGGGTTTATAGAATTATAGGTATAATATTCGAGAGTGTCCTACCGGCTACCTAACTCGACACCAGTCCTTCTTCCACTCCCGACCGTCGTCCTCGACCGCACAGGCCTCCCTCCCCTCCTCGCCAGCCCCCCTACACCCTCGTCCAAACAAGGGGAAGGTGGGGCCTCGGGGTGGTCACATACAGTGGCGCACCACAATACTCTTTATTTTTCACTAGAAGATATAAAACTAGGGGGCAGCAACATGTTGGCTATATAGCTCCTAAAACATATAACAAACTTCCATCAGACAAAGGTATTGAGATTCTTTGCAAGATTCAAGTTTGATTGAGATTGATATTTGGACTTAACGTCTTACATTTTTGCAACTTGGCTAATCAAGACGAATTCAAGTTTAAAGTCAAAAATTGGCTAAGAATATGCGGTGTCCGGTGGTTAATGCTGTTCTTATGGGGGCTCAAAAAGTTTGTTTAATACTTTTTTTTTAAATATCTCATTACCGACGGTGTAAATACACATTTTGGTATGTTAAAAAAAAGAAATTTAGAAGAAAAGAAAAGAAGAAAATTGTCAATTGTTGAAAATTTACTGTTTCAATGACTACTACGAAATAATAACGTTACAACTTATTTATTATTTTGTGTACAAAATATTGCCTTATTGTATTTTATATCCACTTCTTTAGCAATGCAATTCTTTGTTAAATAGGCGTAATATGATATTTTATTAATAACCTAGCAAACGCTGAATTTTTAAAATATATATAGTATTAGTTTATTTGCCGGTGATGATAAACTTGAAATGAAAAATATATGTTCATATCAAAAGATTTATTATGTAGCAGAAAAACACCGGTTTGAGTGGTAAATGCGCTTGTATAATAAATGGTTCATGTCATACTTAATTCGTTGCGTTACTTCCCATAAGCACAATGCTTTCACCCCCGCTCTCCCTAGCGGCAGCGAAGATAACTTCTAGCAGCAGCTCCCGAAGATATCAGCACACCCTCCCCCCTCGCCAGCCTCACCCACACGCTGCCTCACAACCCTCTTAACTTATATTGTATTTAACTTGGAACTGAGCTTATCTCTCTATCATATCTACATCAATTATATTATAAGCAGCCCACAGTGGCTCTCTTGCTGCCTTTGTAAACTTTGAGCCCATGCATTCGCCAGGTTCGAGTCCTGTTTAGTCATGGATTCCGTATGGAGTGGTTTTTATCTTCATGATTTCACCACTCACTATCTCGATAATCATCGTTGCCAAAATATGATTACGTAAAGGCTACATACGTTGATACCATCATCAACAGTGAGACCAATATAATATATAGACGTCCCTCTTAGTCTCAGACATAATATGTTGTGTATTATTTTGTAAATTTAATGGTTGAGAAGTGATTTTATAAATAAAATGGTGTTGATAACGGGAAACTTATTGTTTAAATAATAGTTTGAATGCAAAATTATCTATTTTGATGAAAATTTCTGTGTAGGGCTGCGGTACCATGTTTTATGTAATGCACAAAGTATAAGGCTCAAACCCCGGTCGAGGCATGGGTTTTTGTAGTTTGGAACTTGGCTTTAATCTATGAATATTGTTCTGGTGTACCGGTATTATGGTTACGGTGAATTTAGAGCCGTCATTACAACAAAGGATATTTAAGGTAGTAGCCTATAAATGTCCCCCACTGAAAGTCAGTTGTTCTAACTGAGTGGGTTTTTATTAATTCATTTATTCATGTATGCATTGATTCATTAATTCATGTATTCATGTATTCATTTATTTATTTATTCATTTTTTATTTATTCATTTATTCTATTATTAATGTTTTGATTTGTTTATTCATTTATTCATTCATTCATTTATTTATTCATTCGGTTATTCATTTTATTTAGTTATTCATTTATTTAGTAATTTAGTAATTTAGTTATTTACTTATTTAATTGTTTACTTGTTTACTTGTTTACTTGCTTTACTTATTCTTTATTTGCTCATTTACTTATTTAGCTTATTTTACTTATTCTTCATTTACTTATTTTACTTATATTACTTATTCTTTATTTACTTACTTACCCTTCATTTATTCATTTATTCATTCATTCATTGATTTATTTTTTTATCTAATTATTTATTCATTAATTTATTAAATTATTAATTAATTAATTTATTTACTTATTAAGGTATGTGCTTGTTTAAGCAAGAGGTGTTGCTTTTATTCATAGAACAATCTTATACAAGTTATGTTTTTGGCGATACATAAGAAGTTGCCAATATGACAATACCTTTGGTGTGTACAGGGTGCAAACTGACAGCTTGGTAGAGGGGCGTGGGTAGAAAGGGGTCTGGGGCGAAGCAATAGCCGCCGAAAGCAAACTTTTTTGGGGTATTATTGCCCTCGAGATGGCCTTAGAAGCAATGTGAGGTATTATTTTGAAGATATTGTATTCTCGTATAGTAAGCTTTCACCAATTTTTCTTTGTAGTTTTAACCTATTCCTACATTATTGAAATTAGTGGTGTAACTGTCATTCACCCACTTGTTCTTGGCGACGTAAATGAAAGTCCTCAGTACAGGTATCCTAACTTCTAGTTCACACGAATATTTATTTTAGCCAGTATAGGTATATAGGTGTAAATTGACGCATTATTTATGACTGTTATGAGATAAAGTCACTTGATATGATATGAAATGAGATGGGTATCCAGAGGTGGGGATTTAGCCATCCCCGGTGGGAATACCTTTCAGTAAAACAGAGCCAGGGATGATATAACCAGACAGGGAAATCCCCCCCCCCCCGTCAATTCACACCGTGTATGCACCATGCAATATGCAGTGGTGTATCCAGTAATTTGAAAATGGTGGACGACCCATAAGCAGTGTTTGCCACTCGATACTTTTTAAAACTACCTAGATATAGATACAGCTGAGATACTCTGGTGGAAATGTACCTAGACCCAGACAGATTCCTTTTTAGAAATGCACCTACGTAAAGATACAACTACAAGATACATTAACATTTACCTGCCGGATACAAGATACTTTAAACTGTTTTGTAGTTAACATAGTTAGTATTTATGATATGTATAAATCTAGATATATCTGAATTGTATAAATAATATAATAATGTAGCTCTTTTTTAATTATCAACTATAAATTAGGCCCATTGGCATTGTACAGTTTGACAAAAACTAGTTACAGAATAGAGGTATTAATTTCTTTATAATGATTGGCTAAAAGTAACCTAATAGATAATAATTAAAAGCAGTGGTAAATAATACAATATTGTTCAATCAATAGATTGTCTTATACGAGTACGGTACTTATTAAGAAGGGAAGATATGCCTATAATGAACAACATGAACACATAGAACCAAACACTTGCTTGACGTTACAATCATTTATTATTGAATTGAAATCGAATGCAAGAAAGCTGCCCAAAATACAATATTGTTTTAGGATATTTGTTTTTAATATGCTCAGACAAATCATAAAATATAAGCCAATCAGTACCTTGGGAGGGTCGAAGCAACAAAAGAAATAGTATTGGAAAACTATCATAAATTAAAAACTATTTTCGTGAAATGAATCTAAGATTGAGTCTGATTTTTTTAAATAAAATAATGAAGGTAGGAATCGGCGTTGAATTTGTACCACTTTGTAATGGTATCATGGATAAGGTAGAATGTAAATTGATAAAAGCATGCTATTAATTAACATAGTCAGTATATTGTACGATATCATATTTGACATTCAGGAAGTTTTGGCATAATACGACATGCATGTAGAATTATTAAAAAAATACAGTAGGGCTATTCCACTTTGTGTTAGGGTTTGCGTACAGTTATGTGATATGTATTGAACTGTTTTCACGCTCGCACTGTGGATTGTGTACTAAACGATAGCAAGCCTCGAGTATACTTGCCTCGCTGTAACGTACAAGGTGTTGTAATGTATTATGTAATAATTTCTCCTCCCCCTTTCCACACCACTCGGTACCAGCTGAGCGCTTGCAAGAAAGATATGCGGGGAGGGTTGCGGTCAACAAGCCACGTGTCATTGTTTGAAATAGCAATCTTTTGAAGTAGTTAAATGTTACAGTTTCTCAATAACTTCTCAGTTATATGGATTTATCACGAAAAAATGATATAAAATATACTTTGAATTTCAAAAATAGCTTGAATATTAACA
This sequence comes from Isoperla grammatica, assembly GCA_945910005.1. NCBI lineage: Eukaryota > Metazoa > Arthropoda > Insecta > Plecoptera > Perlodidae > Isoperla > Isoperla grammatica. The sequence continues at coordinate 6,301,374 of OX246749.1, read as the reverse complement.
ATGTTGGCGTAGTCTGAAAATTATAATGATGACGAGACCATAGCTATAAAATTTACAGTTTTAATGCTATTTCCGCAACCCTCCCCGCATACCTTTCTCGCAAGCGCTCAGCCGGTACCGAGTGGAGGTGACTCTGAAAATCAGTCTTGTTACTGAGTGGGTAGACTCTATAAATACAAATTTATTTATTTTATTTATAGCTTAGCCCCACCTGCAATGCTGGAAGTGCAGTGCGAGCGTGAAAACAGTGATACAACGTTAATACATGTCACATAGCTGAAAGCTAATCCTGACACAAATTGCAACACCGTACTTTTTGTATAATTCTACGTGCATGTCGTATTATGTCAAGACTTTCTAGATGGCGAATATGTTATCGTAAGATATGCTAACCAGACTTTGAAATATGCGAGTAAATACGGCACACGTAGCGCGTTTGAAATCAATTATCCGCATTATGAAAATTAGATATTCTTCTAAGTTGAAGCATCGATTAGGAAGAGAAAACATGGCCGATCAACGTGCAATTGAGTTCATAAAGCAACCGCTAATAGTTCGTTTGCTATGACATACGACATATCTCGTCTCCCGCCGATGCTAGCGGGTTGGGACTAGTAAGACCTACGTCACGAAAAAAAAAAAAAAAAATAAAAAACGCGCTCAAGTGAATTCTATTAACAGATAGATAGATAGATAGATAGATAGATAGATAGACAGATCGATAGATAGATAGATAGATAGATAGATAGATTTGATTTGATTTATTCGAACTGTCAAAATATATTACATCAGTGTTGGAAACTTAAACAGAGAAATTTACATCAGGTATAGATAAAAGTACAAAATGATGATAATCACATCTACATGACAATATTTTACAAAATTCCTCCGAACCTCCAAGTGCGGTTATAAATGTGTACAGTGTCTGTACGTACAGCCTTTAAATATTCCAGATTTAATCTAAAGGAAAGTCGATTTTTAATAATACACAACGGATCACCGCCTGGTTCTTCAAAGTTCTTCTGCAGAAACCGAAATGCAGTAGATTTTCCGAGATTCAGTAAGAAGTTTGCCAACTGCCACTGCACGGGGGCGGCCGGCTCAAAGTCCAGTCCTCGCAGAAGGTCGAGCGTCGAAAGATGTCTTGAGCCAATAAGGCGTGTAAATATGTCTCGAACAAAGGTCCATAAAGGAGTTACTTTAGAACATTCAAACAGAACGTGGAGAGTGGTGCCGGGAGAAGTGCACCACAAGCACTGTGGAGAGTCACGGATCCCCCATCGGTGTAGTCGGGCAGGCGATGCCACTGCGTCATGCAGCAGTCGCCAGCAGAGGTCGGCGGCGAAGCTGGTCGTCGGGAAAAGGTAGACATGGTTCCAATGCACGTCCTCTTGTGCCAGTTCAGATCGTCCAGATAGAGTCGAAAGAGGTAGTTCACGTTGTCTGCACGTTTGGTAGAGTCTGCGTCTATTGTCTACGTCCAACACACGTAGAGCGGCGTTTAATGTGGTCGTTGTGGCAGGGCAGACCGTATCCCATGCTTCCAGTACTGACCTATAGAATGGTTGTAACCTGTGTAACCAGTCACTCCGAATTGGCTCGAGTACAAGTGAGTGGAAATCGTCAGCGTACCTATGGAGATTCAGTTCGTGAAGCACATATGGATGAGATCTTTCGGCGTCGGGTGAAAGAATACTGGCTAGAAAACGTAGTCGAAAAGTCATGACTTTGCACTGGATGTTCGTGAGCCCGATACCTCCTACGCCAGGCTCGGCAAAGACGTGAGCGCGGTTGAGCCAGTGTCTGCCCCCCCACACGAACTAAATTAATTGAGTATGAATTGTATCAATAAACGTTTTGGGGGGTTGGAGAACAGACAGCGCGTGAACAAGTTTGGATCCTAATAGTTGGTTGGCGATAATTCTCCTTCCTCGTATTGTTGTGTGATTCCATTTAGAGTATCGGTCTATTCCGCGATTTATTGTTTCTGTCAGCGTCGTCCAGTTTTTGGTTTCCCATTGTGTAGAATTTCCAAAGTAAACACCGAGAACCTTGAGCCCATCACTATTCCACTGGAAACCTAGAGGGTTGTCAGTTCGTCCCTGCCAGGACCCCGAAAAGAGACCGTTAGATTTAGCCGAGTTGAGCTTTGCACCAGAAGCGCACGCGTACGTTACGAACGCCGTGTGTAGTTCAGCGAAACCTCCATTATCAGTTAGAAAAATATATGCATCGTAGGCATAAGCTGAGGTGACAATGGGTATCCTCGACCCAGGTATTTTAAGCCCGTACGGTGCAAGAGTTTTACGGCAAAGAACCAGGAATGGTTCAATAGATAAGGAGTACAAACATCCGGATATAGGATCTCCTTGTCGTATTCCACGACGAAGAGGGATAGGTGAAGTAAGAGAAGAGTTCACTCGTATAGAGCATCTTGCGTTCGCGTACAGCATTCGTATGTAGGACATAAACCGACAACCGAAGCCAAACGATGTCATGATTTTGAATAGGTAATCATGTTCGACTCTATCGAACGCACTCGTTTGATCAAGTGATAGTATAGCTAGTGGCAGATTGCTTCTGTTGCAGTGGTCCAGTGTATCACGAGTAAGGTGGAGGTTGGAAAACAGTGACCTGCCTTGCACGCAGAACGTCTGGTCAGAGTGAACAACGTCACCCATTACTAAGTTGAGTTTGTTAGTTAAAGCTTTAGAAATTATTTTATAGTCGGTGTTTAAAAGTGAGATCGGTCTCCAATTTTGTATCTGTACACGATCACCTTTCTTGGGAATAAGCACAAGCACTGACATGTGCATAGATCGTGGTAGAGTCGAACGTTCGACTGCAGTTTCGAACACCTTGTAATACAGTTTGCGAATAACGTTCCAGAAATGTAAGTAAAATTCTACGGTCAAACCGTCTAACCCACACGATTTTCCTTTTGTTAATTGTTCGAGAGCCACCCGCAACTCTGCAACTGTAGGCATGGCGTCAAGCTTGTTCCTAGCAGCGTCGGAGATTTTCGGGAGGTCGGCAAAAAGATGAGGGACGTTCAAATTGTTGTTTCCAGGGTTAGAATATAGCTGCTGGAAATGGTTTCGCACATGTGTACGAATAGCAGCAGCGTCTTTCGAGACGGTACCCCCAATTTCAAGACAAGAAAGTTGAGTTGGTGAGTGGTGCACCATTCCGTACTGATAGAAAAAGGGTGTAGCAGTATTACCGTATTGGAGCATGTTGGCAGACTCAACAGCGGCAGTGGCGTGGGCTTCCGAGTAGTGGATTCTTCGTACTTGAGCGGCACAAGCATTGAGCTCAATACATTCTGGCTCGGACAAGTTTGATTTAGATTTAAGATCGTAAAGATTACGCTCAAGATCTTTGAGCGTGCTTGTTTTCTCGTGAAAACGGTGGGCTGTGTATCGTTGGGTGGCTAATCTTATTTCGTTTTTTAGCCCTTCCCAACACACGAAGGGATCGGTTTCATTACACTTGTCAGAGAAGGTTGTAATCAGCGCGCACACTACTGAGGTGTAGTAGGTGTCCTGTAAGAGCATATTGTTGAACTTCCAATAGGGAGATTTATGAGAGACGGTGAGAGGGAGTTCAAGAGAAAATACTACACAACAGTGGTCCGAAAATGACGGTATTATTTTAGGCAGCACCGCGAATCCAATGTTGGAAGCCTGGATGTAAAACCTGTCCAGACGAGCTCTTGGGCGTCGGACGTGAGTGCCTACATACGTGTATGCAAGCTCTCGAGGGTTCGAAGTCCGCCACACGTCTTGTAAATTCTCTTTGGACAGGATGGTAGCCAGGCGCTGCGCTAGACTTCGACGATTTTCCACACAGCCGGAACGATCAAGTGGGTCAATGGTAAGGTTCCAATCTCCCCCCAATATAACCACATGTCTATGATGAACACTGGAGAGATACCTGTCGAGTGAAAGCAGCACCGGTACAGCGATGTTGTTGTCATGGGGTAGATAAACATTAACCAGGTGGCATTGTCGTCCGTCCAATTGAACCTGAGCACATTGCGCATAGCCGGGAACAAGAATGTTTGTAGAGTCGAACGGCGTTTTTGACGCTATCAAAGTGCCACTGCTGTTCTGGACATCCGAGTTTATTGCGAAGTTGTAGGTTTTGTTTAAAAATTCGTAAGTAGGGGAAGAAGAAAGGTTTGTTTCTTGAATAAAAAATACGTCAGATCGTAGTCTACGGAGGAAATTTGTAAGAGCGATTTGTTTCATGTCACTTTTCATACCACGTATGTTTAAGGACATAAAATTGACCATTGTGAAAGGAGATTAAGAATTTGTTTGGGGTTTAAACCCTGATTCAGCGGCCATGGATTTCAATATCCGCGCAATCCGTTTTTTTAAATTTAAGTCAAGTGTGTTTTGAGCAGTCTTTTCCAGTTCCACGTAGAACGATTCTACATTGTCAGAGTAGGATTTAACAATTGGTAAAATTTTCTTAAAATGCCTCGCATTTTTAAGAAAAGCCTTAATGTTCTCCGATGTTATAGAACCTTCTTTGGTTCTCGAATCAGTTGACTGCATAAACTCTTCCGATAGAAAAGAGTCGTTTGATGCTAACGACTCGCAGTCGGACTGAACGTCATCGTCAAGTCGCGATCGTTTGTTTGAAGGTTGATGTAGAACAATAGGCGAGGAGAAAGACGGTTGATGAGCGACAGTAGGAGAAGACAGAGACAGTTCTTTAACCTCCGGTATGGGAGGAGGTGAACGTTTGTTTAAAGGTTGGTTCACAAAAACAGGTGAAGAGATAGTGGGTTCCTGTTCTTCAACCTCCGGGAGGGGAATAGGCGTACATTTATTCAATGGTTTGTTTACGATAATAGGAGAGGAGATAGACGGTTCTTCGACTTCCTTAACTGAAGGAGGAGGAGGAGGCGGGGGAAGGGTTGTTGTGTGGTATTGAGCTAGTCGTTGCAGTGACGATTTGGCCTTGACCTCTAGAATTGAAGAAGAGGTATTCAGTTGGTCCGTCTTACCACCGTCACTACCGGCCGGTGTGACGCTACTCGACTACTCCCCTGCGCGATTACTCTAGAGTAATAGTATTGCGATACAAGTGGACTGGGAGTAAACATGTATCGCCATAACAGTACTCACAGAGTAAAGATATATTAAAATGATATTACTCTACGTGAAATATCAATACTCAACTAAAAAACAAGCGAATGCATAAGGGAGTAATAATATTGACTGCAAAATGTAAAATACTATTACTCAATGCTTAAGGGAGTAATAGGAGGTAACACATGAAATAATATTACTCTACCTATATGCTTTCTAAAAAAAACTCCGAAGCTGAAGGGAGTAATAATATTGAATAATGGGCACAACATACTATTACTCTACCTGCTAACAAGATAAATGACATACCGTGTCATTGCAACAAGGTTTATCGCGATAATGTAGGAATAAACACCTACTTCATGAGACCCTCGATGCTGAAGGGAGTAATAGCAATGAATTGTATACGTGAAATACTATTACTCTACTTGCTAACAAGGAGAATGACATACCGTGTCATTGCAACAAGGTTTATCCCGATGATGTGGGAATAGATACTTTCTACATGAACACTCCATGCTGAAGGGAGTAATAATATTGGATGAGGGACACGAAATACTATTACTCTACCTGCTAACAAGGTTAATTACATACCGTGAATTGCAACAAGGTTCATCGCGAAAATGTAGGAATAGATATTTCTACATGAAACCCTCCATGCTGAAGGGAGTAATGATATGAATGAGGGACACGAAATACTATTACTCTACCTGCTAGCAAGGTTAATTACATACCGTGAATTGCAACAAGGTTCATCGCGAAAATGTAGGAATAGATATTTCTACATGAAACCCTCCATGCTGAAGGGAGTAATGATATTGAATGAGGGACACGAAATACTATTACTCTACCTGCTATCAAAGTAAATCACAAACAGTGCCATTGCAACAAGGATTATCGCGATAATGTAGGTATAAATACTTTCTACATGAGACCCTCCATGCTCAAGGGAGTAATGATATTGAATGAGGGACCGAAAAATACTATTACTCTACCTGCTAGCAAGGTAAATCACATACAGTGCCATTGCAACAAGGATTATCGCGATAATGTAGGTATAGATACTTTCTACATGAAACCCTCCATGCTGAAGGGAGTAATGATATTGAATGAGGGACACGAAATACTATTACTCTACCTGCTAACAAGGTTAATTACATACCGTGAATTGCAACAAGGTTTATCGCGTAAACGTAGTAATAGATATTTCTACATGAAACCCTCCATGCTGAAGGGAGTAATAATATTAAATGATGGACACAAAATACTATTTCGCTACCTGCTGTCAAGGTAAATTACATACCGTGAATTGCAACAAGGTTCATCGCTAAAATGTAGGAATAGATATTTTACATGAAACCCTCCATTCTGAAGGGAGTAGTAATATTGAAAGAGGGACACGAAATACTATTACTCTACCTGCTGTCGAAAGTATCTATCTACATTATAGCGATTGACCTTGTTGCAATGACAGAGTATGTCATTTACCTTATTACCAGCTAGAGTAATAGTATTTCGTGACCCTCATTCAATATTATTACTCCCTTCATCATGGAGGGTCTCATGTAGAAAGTATAAATTCCAACATTTTAGCGATAATCCTAGTTGCAATGACACTGTATGTCATTTACCTTGCTAGCAGGTAGAGTAATAGTATTTCGTGTCCCTCATACAATATCATTACTCCCTTCAGCGTGGACGAGGGTCTCATGTAGAAAGTATGTTTTCCTACATTTGAGCAATAATCCTTGTTGCAATGACACTGTATGTCATTTACCTTGTCAGCAGGTAGAGTAATAATATTTCGTGTCCCTCATTCAATATTATTACTCCCTTCAGCATGGAGGGTCTCATGTAGAAAGTATAAATTCCAACATTTTAGCGATAGACCTTGTTGCAATGACAGGTTATCTCATTTACCTTGCTAGCAGGTAGAGTAATAGTATTTCGTGTCCGTCATTCAATATTATTACTCCCTTCAGCATGGAGGGTCTCATGTAGAAAGTATAACTTCCAACATGTTAGCGATAATCCTTGTTGCAATGACAGGTTATCTCATTTACCTTGCTAGCTGGTAGAGTAATGGTATTTCTTGTCCCTCATTCAATATCATTACTCCCTTCAGCATGGAGGGTCTCATGTAGCAAAGTGTTTATTCCTATATTCTAGCGATAATCCTTGTTGCAATGACACTGTATATCATTTACCTTAATAGCAGGTAGAGTTATAGTATTTCGTGTTCCTCATTCAATATCATTACTCCCTTCAGCATGGAGGGTCTCACGTAGAAAGTATTTATTCCTACATTTTAGCAATAATCCTTGTTGCAATGACACTGTATGTCATTTACCTTGCTAGCAGGTTGAGTAATAGTATTTCGTGTCCCTCATTCAATATCATTACTCGCTTCATCATGGAGGGTCTCATGTAGAAAGTATGGTTTCCTTCATTTTAGAAATAATCCTTGTTGCAATGACACTGTTCGTCATTTACCTTGCTAGCAGGTAGAGTAATAGAATTTCGTGTCCCTCATTCAATATTATTACTCCCTTCAGCATGGAGGGTCTCATGTAGAAAGTATAAATTCCAACATTTTAGCGATAATCCTTGTTGCAATGACAGGTTATCTCATTTACCTTGCTAGCAGGTAGAGTAATAGTATTTCGTGTCCGTCATTCAATATTATTACTCCCTTCGGCCTTCAGCATGGAGGGTCTCATGTAGAAAGTATAACTTTCAACATTTTAGCAATAATCCTTGTTGCAATGACAGGTTATCTCATTTACCTTGTTAGCAGGTAGAGTAATAGTATTTCGTGTCCCTCATTCAATATCATTACTCCCTTCAGCATGGAGGGTCTCATGTAGAAAGTGTTTATTCCTATATTCTAGCGATAATCCTTGTTGCAATGATACTGTATGTCATTTACCTTGCTAGCAGGTAGAGTAATAGTATTTCGTGTTCCTCATGCAATATCATTACTCCCTTCAGCATGGAGAGTCTCATGTAGAAAGTATTTATTCCTACATTTTAGCAATAATCCTTGTTGCAATGACACTGTATGTCATTTTCCTTGTTAGCAGGTAGAGTAATAGTATTTCGTGTCCCTCATTCAATATTATTACTCCCTTCATAATGGAGGGTCTCATGCAGAAAGTATCTATTCCTACATTTTCGCGATAAACCTTGTTGTAATGACACGGTATGTAATTTACCTTGTTAGCAGGTAGAGTAATAGTATTTTTTGTCCCTCATTCAATATTATTACTCCCTTCATAATGGAGGGTCTCATGTAGAAAGTATCTATTCCTACATTATCGCGATGAACCTTGTTGCAATTCGCGGTATGTAATTTACCTTGTTAGCAGGTAGAGTAATAGTATTTTACGTTGAGAATTCAATATCATTACTCCCTTTAGCATCTTGTATATTTTGTAGAAAGTGTCTATTTCTACATTTTCGCGATGAACCTCGGTTCAATTACACGATATTTCATTTACCTTGCTAATGCTAGCAGGCAGAGTTATAGTATTGCACTTGTTTAATTCAATATTTTTACTCCCCTTTAGTTGAGTAAGAATATTTTAATCATGTGCATGTAATACTTGTACTCCCTCACGTCTCTGTTGGTATTTTCTTGTGTTAATAGGGTGAGTTTTAATATTTCAGATAGAGTACTCTTATTTCGATATACTTTTACTGGGTGAGTAATTATGTTTTAATATATTACTACTGCGAGTACTCTTGTATCAGAGTAATAGTGTATCGTTACACCGGCGCGGCAGGAAGAATAGGGACGCAGGGTCGGAGAGATAGTGATTCACGCGGTGCGCCACTCACAGTTTGAGCGAAGGGGGGCTTTCCAGGTGGCAAGGGGGGATAGTTTAAAGTAGACGGTAAGTTGGATGTCGACGGAACGACACGAGGGTTCTGCATTTGAAGGTTGGGTTGTTTAGGAGTCGATTGCTTGCAGTTCCTGGAGACGTGTCCCTTCTCGTTACACGTAAGACACGTCACGTCCTCCATAGTAATGAAAACAATTACCTTGACGTTGTCCTTCTCGAAGTGTAGAGCATCGGGCACTTTGGATATATCCCTAAAGACAACATACGCCAGTTTTCGGAACGATTTGATATGAGAACAACCAGTGAGCTTTGATCCTGTTGACAGGTCGCGTATTTGGCCGGTAATATTACCGTACTGTGAAAGTTTTTCAGTCAGCATATCATTGGTTATGAAGGGGAAAACATTAGAAAGGACGATTTTGGTAGCAGACGAAAAATATTTTCGAATAGGAACGTAGTTGCCCTTGACGGTAATGAAATTGTCCTGAATAAGCGTATCAATAGCTGCTTCAGTTTTCAGAAATATACAGACACGTCCGCCAGACACACGTGACGCGTGCGTGATTTGGTCACCGGAAACAAGTTCGAGAGCGCCTTGTAGGTAGTCATCGATGGAAGTATCGGGAAGATTATCAATAATAACTGCCAATTTCGGTGAAACTGACATGATTCAATTCTTAGTTGGTCACCGCTTACTGGATCATTAAAAGAATCCCTGAAGTGCTTTGGAAACATAGAACTTATAGGAATGGTTGTGAGAGAATGGTTGCTCTTTGAAAGCAAAGAACTTAGATCGATTGTTGTAGGACCCGTCGAGAAGGCTGTGGTTGTAGGTTTTTGTTTTCAATAGCATCAGAACTGAATCCAAAATGTATTTATGTAATTATTTCACTGAAATAATACTTATTTAGTCATTTCACTTACGAAAGACGATAATGTATATTAGTAGCTTGCCTGAGTGCGGTCGAATAGGATGGGCCTATGTGTTCAGAGCGTGATATTTCATCCCCTCGAGTGAAGTCAGTCAATGGCGAGCACACGCATGATGCACATATCACCATAAAACACACAAAAAGATTGATAACTTCGAAAAACAGTTGTTTTTAACCACTTACGATACACACAGAGATATATCTTCACTAGTTCTATCGTATAGACAAGTTTAGGAATTATCGCACGACTTTTACTCGCAAATAATTAACAATTCGCAGGAGCCGATGTGAAACACGTCCGTCCACTTCGAGATAGATAGATAGATAGATAGATAGATAGATAGATAGATAGATAGATAGATAGATAGATAGATAGATAGATAGATAGATAGATAGATAAAGATTGATTTATTCGAACAAGTTGGTTCACAAATACAAAATATTACATATCAGTTAACGAGTACAATTCAGCAGGTGCATACATAAATTAGTTTCAAAACATTTGGTACGAAAAAAAGGTGATACATTTTAAGAGTTTAAAACATTTGGTACGAAAACAACGTGTTAAATTTTATGAGGCAGGACAAATAAAATGGATAAAACAAGATATGATCTTCAGACTTAACAAAGCACGTGTTTGTGTTGCCACAGTGCGTGGAACATATCCACAGTGTTCGTACGCACTGCACTTAAATATTCTATATTCAACCTGTAAGTTAGTCTGTGTTGAAACGTGTCCATAGATAGATAGTTAGATAGATAGATGAATGAATAAATAAATAAATAAATAAATAAATAAATAAATAAATAAATAAATAAATAAATAAATAAATAAATAAATAAATAAATAAATAAATAAATAAATAAATAAATAAATAAATAAATAAATAAATAAATAAATAAATAAATAAATAAATAAATAAATAAATAAATAAATAAATAAATAAATAAATAAATAAATAAATATACAAATATACAAATTGTTGAACTAGCACGGATCAAGCCGTGACCGCTGGGCACTCACCTCCAGGGCAGAGTTCCACTCGAGGGTGGCGGCCTCGAGGCCGGTGATGTGGAGGCCGAGGCCGCGCCTCCCTCGCTGTTTCGACATCTCGATGGGGTCCACGCGGCCTTGGGCGTGTTTGCCGAGCCCGCGGCCCGCCTTGTAGCCCATGCGTTCCTGCAAACAACGGTAAGCTACGTTATTCTCATTTCTATGAGGAAGGATGAGGTTGTGTCTGGCCTGGCTGGCCGGCAAGGAAGAAGATGTTAGCCCAAGAAGTGGAGTACCACGCTGCTCCCCTCAACCCGACTGTAAAGCGGATGGGAGGCCAAGATATATTCTTGTTTATATTTTTGTGTAATAGGAACAAAAACATACTAAACGTTAATTGCCCAGGCTGACGATGTCAACTTTTTAGGTCCCAGAACCCCCTTGGTAACTTCCTAATTATGTACGACCCGAACACTTGTTTCAAGTCATACTACTTAAACTAAAGAGTAATTAAAAAAATAATACCTCTAGAGTCAATATCAACTTTCTTTGCTTTATAACCTGCTTATAGGCAATATTTTGCAAATTTCAAGTTAATAAGGCATTTTGTGCACATTTACTGATAATTGATATATATTTACCAATTACCACCACCATGTACCACAGATATCTCTCTCTATCGGAGACTCAAGCTACCAAATAGATGGTGCTGCTAAGCAATCTCCTTACCTGCACCATTGATGATTAAACAATAAAACAACAATGAGCTACTGACATCTAAATACCTACTTGTGTAGTTTATTTTCTTGCCACCAGAACGCCTAGTCTATTTTGAGTGGTCAATTGACTCCATACAGATTAAAACCACTCACTTCCATCGAGCCCCACCAGTTGAGAACCACTGAGCTAGACTATACCAAGGTCTACTGGATTTACTCCTAGCGGAGTAATTGCGAAGCGCAAAGTAAGGTCATTGAATGAGATCCAAAATCGCCATTTTGGATCCGACTACAAAAATCGCATTATTATTTAAATAATCCTCACCAATAATGTGAATTTACGTGTAAAGTATTACAAAATATATATATATAGAATGTGAAGACAAAATCTCATTACAGATTGTTATTTTGTCTTTTTGGCCCATAATTTGTTTTGACAGATCAATTCATTTGTTTTTCTGAATGATTCTCCCATTTGAATAACATGGGATTTTTAACATTATGGAAATAGGTTAGATGACCTTACTTCGCGCGCGCTACAAGCGATCTAGTGGACCTTGGACTATAGGGAGCTTGCAATAACGTCATTTCCGGTATCGCACGGTAGCCATACTGAGGTACTCTGTAAACATTTGTTTACGTTCTTCCGACACTTCATTGTTGCAATATTGCAGATGTCCTTTGACTGACACATCAACTGTTTTCAAACAAAGGTTCCGTATTATGACTGAAAACAAAATAAGAACGCGTAAACTCTGTTTTAAGACAATCATTTGCATGTGTTATCATTTTCTTGAACTTTTACCTGCACACATAAAATAAATAAAAAAATTCACATTTAGAGTCTACCCACTCAGTAACTAAACTGATTTGCAGTTGGGGACTTTAATTTAAAGCGACTAAACCAACCCTGTAGGCTTCGAACACCATCGACAAGTGAGCGATAACCAATCAAAGATCGATGTTTCAAATAAGAAACATATGAATCAGTGATTGGACAGTGCGAACACTTGCGGACAAATGTCAGAATCAACAAGGCCGATTCAGAACAACTTTGAATTTATTGAGTGCTTCGTTGCTAGGACGGCTCCAAAGTCACCGTTTACTTATTCCTAAGCCAAGAAGTAATGGAATTGAATCCAGATTAGAAGTTAAAAAACTTCTGCCTGAAGCGGGATTTGAACCCGGGACCTTCTGCATTGGAAGCAGGGATGCTAACCACTGGACCAACGAGCCACCTAAAACCAATATACGGCTTGAAACTGTGATATTTCTTGGATAACCTTTGTGTCTTCTATTGACAGAACGAATGTAAACAAGCAATGAGTACCTCATAATGGCCGCCACGTGACGTCTATTGAAAGCTACGTATACAAGCTCACCATCATCTTCTTTGCCCTGCCATCAACATAGCCGACGGGCCCGGCGCTCTTGACCAGCCCCGTCTTACTGATGACGCTAGGCCGCTCCTCATCGCTCGGCTGGTACGAATCCTCGGTGCTCTGGCTCTCGCGTCTGTCGTAGAACGTCGCCGACGCAGCCATCGGACTCTGCTCAAGGTCGGAGCCCTCGGTGCTGACGCTCTCGCGCTGACCCGAGCTGCCCTGCAGGTCGTACTCGGAGCTCCCCTTGTCCGACGTCGACCGGTCGATGCGCTCTCGCTTGGCCGGGGGAGTCGGGAAGTCGGAATCTGTCTCGCAGCCGGAACTGCCTCCGCTGCTGTCTGCAAAGAACAATAGTTTACGTTTCTTTTGTGTTAGACGGCGGACGAATTTCGGCCCTGGCAATTTGAAATAAAACGGGGTAATTGAAAAGATGACAAACTTTATTTTCTTTTATGTTTTTTATTTATTCAATTTGAAGGTGTAATTTATTTTTGGAGTGTAATAAAATAAAAAATAAAAATCAACAGTAGATGACACCTTCAAATTGAATAAATAAAAAAACATCAAAAAACATAAAGTTCGTCATCTTTACGACTACCTAAAACGACCCTGTTGCAATCCCTCCCCACCGAACAGTCAGTAATGTCATTTGTGTGTCGCGTGTCTGAGAATGTAGGGCCCGAAGAGCTGCCGACAGTAGCCGGACATCTGCGTGGTAGCCGTCCTTCCATACTTTATATTATAAAGAAAAACTATACTAGCCCCAACGTAAGTATTCGCATACCGACCTCGGGCCCTTATCCACGGCCCCTTTCATTAGAGCTAAACCCACGCAAATCAGAACGTTCCCGGCGTACTTTCATGCAGTCTTCCGCTGAGTAGAATGTACATGCCTGTTTGGTAATCCCCTCAGTTACAGGAAACCAAAGGAAAATAAATAAATAAACAAATTTGTATTTATAGAGTCTATTCACTCAGTAAAAAGACTGATTTTCAGTGAGGCACTTTAATATACAGCGACTTAAGTCACTAAACCAACCCTGTAGGCTCTGAACACCATCGACGAGTGAGCAATAACCAATCAAAGATCTATATTTAAAATATGAAACATATGAATCAGTGATTGGACAGTGCAAACACCTGCGGACAAATGCCAGAATCAACAAGACCGATTACGAACAACTTTGAATGTATTGAGTGATTCGTTGCTAGGACGGCTCCAGTACCTTAAAGGCCAATCTACAACAAAAAATAACAGCAGTAACATTAACAGTAACAGTGAGATTTTTACCAATCCTGTTGGCTGGTGAGCAACAATAGGCTCTCATCAGCCAATATGATTGGTTGAAACCTTACAGTTACTGTTAATGTTAATTTCCATTGTGGATGGGCCTTAAGTAAAAAAAAAGTTATATAGGCCTAAAAAAAGTAAAATTAAGTTTTCATGGACTCCCATTGGCTGATGAGAACCCAAGGTCATACTCATTGCTTACTGCGGCAGTAGCAGTAGCACAGAAGTTTGCAAACTCCATCCCGTAACTCTGCAGTAAGAATGAACCAATCAGCGATGTGTATTCAAAATCACGTGATACTGTGGATATTCTGATATTCACTTATATATTGCATAACAGTAGGCCACTGGCCAACTGAATGTAAAAACAAATAAATAGCCCAAGGTTAGGTTCTTGATTTACGCAGACAAACTTGGTAGGTGGACAGGAGGTAGATAGGTAGGGGATAGGTGGCGTGGACGTAGGACATTAAAGGGGTTCTCACCCGCTAGATTTATTTTTTACCATATGATCTACTCCACCACACCAATCGATAATGAACCATTACACATCGTGAGTTGAAACCTGTGAATTGTTATTAATTAATGAAATTTCTGGTTAACTGCCGCGGCGACTGTTGGTGTCAGCCGGCTTTTGGTGCGAGTGTACTCCATTCGACACCGCAGCAGACCGCGTTCATTGTGCATGCGTTGACTATTTCCCCTCCCAATACCACTCTCTCTCTCTCTCTCTCTCTCTCTCTCTCTCTCTCTCTCTCTCTCTCTCTCTCTCTCTCTCTCTCTCTCTCTCTCTCTCTCTTTTTTTGAGTTAATCCAATACACAAACTGTCGGTACGCTAAATGCCGCCATAAATTGTTTGGTACTGGTTCGATAGACTACGATTTCTTTTTACTTCTTTCAGTTGCAATTGGTATGAAATCAAAATTAAGTTATCAAATATTTGGTGGTCCGTAATGCACACGTTGTCTTCTAACATACTTCTCACAGCCGGTATTTTCGCACAACAAATACATTCGGCGACTGTGGGCATAACTGAACATTCGTCACATTTGCACCAATTTTCCTTATTGTTCCTATCGCCATCGCTAATACTTTCAATAGACTCTTTGGCTCTCTCTATTTCTGCCAATTCTTCTGCAGAATATTCGGGCTCAAACTGGTACACAGCAGTAGCCATCGAGAAATATGATACGCAAAGTGTTACAATTACGAGACGATGCAATGCAAACCCGTGACCCTGACTGACTGACTACACACGTGCTGCCTGCCCCTCCTCCATCCGTTCCCCTCCTCCGACTATCGCGTGACTCGAAGTGCGGATGTGCACAGCAACGCTCAAAACGAAATGGAGCACCCGATTACACATCTTTATTTTGTACCTGAACGGAAGCTCCGATTACAAAACCAAAATATACGAAATACGCAGAAAAGAAAGACGCAGCGAAAAGTATTACATCATTTTTTTTGGAGCAGAATCCTCCAAGGTCCCAAGGCATACAGGTCGTCCCAATGCTATTTCTTATGAGAGATTTTCGCCGATGGGACCTAGCTCGAAAATCACTAACTTTGATATTTTTTTCCCGGGTTATGGTGAACCCGATTTTTTGTCTTTTAGTCGCTAATTTCATAGCTAATTAGCCTTAGTTAAACATATTTTTTTGGTGTAGCGGGTGAGAACCCCTTTAAGTTCTAATGTGGACAGCCATCGAAAACGTTACAGTACGGTGTTAACTTCTGCGCCTTCTGGTGTCTTTTGCTACGTTAATTTTCAATGTGGATGAGTCGTTTGATTATCGATATATCGATACGATTATATACGGATACCGTACACGGATCACATACGGATACCACATACGGATCACATACGGATACCACATACCGATCACATACGGATACCACATGCGGGTCACATATGGATACCACATATGGATCACATACGGATACCACATACGGATACCACATGACGGATACCACATACAGATCACATATGGATACCACATACGGATCACATACGGATACTACATACGGGTCACATACGGATACCACATGCGGATCACATACGGATACCACATACGGCGGATACCACATACGGGTCACATACGGATACCACATGCCGAAACCACATACGGATCACCACATGCCGATACCACATACGGATCACCACAACAACAAAATGTATGTAGAAGCCCCAGCATATGCAGGCATAAAATTTTGGAACAAATTACCTAGCGAATTAAAATCAATATCAGATAACAACCTGGCAAGTTTAAGACAAAGCTTTAAGAGTTCATGGTAGAGAGAGCACTGTAGTCAGTAGATAACTTTTAATGGAAATGTAAGTTGACCCAAATATAAGTGAAACTAAATGACATTGTAACATGCATGTAACTTTTTTATAGGCTGACTTGTAACTTTCTATGATATAAGTTTATGTATACTAAATATTTAAATAATGTTAATCATAGAATAAGAAAATAAGATTCATTGTATCTTATTTACGACATGTACGTATTTATCTTGTAATGAATTCCATTTGTACGCAATGAAATATTTCGAAACAATCGATAGTCATCTCGGATTGATTATTGATATCTTCATCGAGTAGCATCATCGGCAGGGACACATACATTTTGTTCAGTACATTTCTTTTTATAATAACAAAAAAAGTTTGAGTTAGTAGACTTGGTTCAATTACGTAAAGCGGCTGTTACACGTAGAAGTTAGAAA
This sequence comes from Isoperla grammatica, assembly GCA_945910005.1. Lineage (NCBI taxonomy): Eukaryota > Metazoa > Arthropoda > Insecta > Plecoptera > Perlodidae > Isoperla > Isoperla grammatica. The sequence goes on along the minus strand of OX246749.1, from coordinate 6,284,375 downwards.
AGTGGAAAGAAAAAAGTAAAGAGAAAAGTTACTCTTTTACTTGTAGAGATAGCTTGTAGCTTATGGGACTTTTCGCGTTGCTGTAACACTAGGAAGTGAAAAAGAGAAAAGTGTAAAGTTCTCCAAAAAGTTGAACACTGCTCGACAAGTAAAGAGTGAAAAGAAAAACGACCTTGAAGAGTTGAAGCTGATTGGTCGATTGACACGGCCATTGAGTACGACTCGGGAGAGTTGTGACGTCCAGACATTGCTATTCTTACCTACAAAACTTGTCACTTTGACAGCTTGTAGCCTTGTAGTTAAAAACGCATATGCCGATGGATTCGTCGGAGGAATAGGCTGCAATTTCTGTAAATATTAATGTAATTATCGCCATTGTAAGAAGACGGCGACGAAGAAGAAAAAACAATGATTTGTTTACATGCATCGACGATCCAGTTTCGTAGAAACCGACTACAGTCTTCTAGTTGCAACCATTTGCCGCAAGAGCGCATTGTAGTTTTGTAGAAATACTGATAGGTTACGCCACACGCGCGCTCTTCTCTTTTAACTCTGTGTATTCCCGTGTGACGGCTAGAAGAAGAACTTTTCTCTTTACTTTTTTCTTTTCACTTTTTTAACTTCTCTGTGTAACAGCCGCTTAAGAGCTAGCCTCAGGGGAGGTCTTTAGATATACAAAACCTAGGTTGCATAGGGGACTGTTATTCCTATGTCTGCCCTCATAACCTAGGCCTAGACCCTACTCCTACATTGCTACTTGGCACTTTAATACTCAATAGTCTTCTTACGCTTGGGTAATGCGAAGTATCCCTAGGCCTACACATCAGTTACGATTTCACCCAATGGAAACATTGAACATAGGAATAGAATAGAATATAACTTTATTTTTCTCCTTTGCAGGCCTACATAATAAGTGTAGGCCTTATACAGTTTTCACTGTGATCTAAGTTTATACAGTTGAGTAGACCCTACAGAAATATAGACCTATAGGCCTAGGCCTAATATAATAACTTAGTGGTGTAGGCAGGCTAGGTAGGCCTAGTAGGCCTAGACCTAGGACTAGAATTAATTTTTAGGCTTGGCACACCTAGGCCTAGGGCTAGGCCGTGTCAGCCAAACAAAATATATAACCTAGGCATAGGCCTAGGCCTATTGGGCTTTGAAACTGACAGGCGTCACCAACTGGCTTCTATGCAATGGTTATAAATAGGTAGGGCTAAAATTAGACTTAGCCTGGCCTCGCATATTTCGTATTCTCTACTCACATGATATGTACAGTGCATAGATCACATCTTGTATCTACGTTTACACTTACCGGATAGTCTAGAGCCTTTGAAATCACTTTTAAAAAGTGCCATTTTAGGTTATGGCAGGCTAACTAAAAAAAATGAAGTAACGTATATACGGATACAATCTAAAATATGCTATCATATAAGTCATAAAAATAAATCTTATATATTCACTAAAAAAAATAGAAATTGTATACATGTATACAATATATTGCATAAACTTCAAAATAGCAAACTTGTTGCTGTTGATACGATACAGATGACAGCCAAGTTGAAGCAGGCCTACCACACTGAGCGTGATGCTTTTACATTTTCAAAGAGCAATACTGCCAACATACGAAAGAAAGAAAGATAGAAAGAAAGAAAGAAATTTATAGCAAAGATCCCTCATTCATTGAAGAGAGACCAGAGAATGTTGCTTAAAATTAAATTTGTCAGGGCTAAGCAAACTCCGATGATACGCTTCATTTTCATAAGTCAGAGATTCGAGAAGGCAGCAAACAACAAACACAACACCGGCTTCCATGCGAGCCGGTGACCAATCACAGCGCCTGAAAAGGACGTGAGATACGCGCGATTTCAAATATTACATTTCACCTTGAATTTGGACCGGGCGCCACCAATGACAATGGATGGCAAACCAAATACGTAAAACTATAAACATTATATTAAATACAAAAATGATCTGTATTTTTTCGTAACAGATAGTCAAGAATAGGGAACGTTCAACTGACGTAACAGCCGAACTACAACGATGGAATGAATGAATTGAACTGGCGCAAAATACAACAAGTGAACACGTCTAGTAGGGATAATCACTGTTTTAAGTTACATGAATTATGTAGTTACTTTTTTCGTTGAACGTTTCTATTAGTGGCTTCTTAAAGATTTTCCAAAAAATTGCCTGCGGCGCTATTATGGGATACTTTTTTTTTTACAGTTATGTCCTATTCTGGGCAGCCCACCCAAATACGCCACTGGATTCTACAAAAATATTTTTTGAATGTATTACACACAATCTTGGCTTCACTATAGATGGATAGATATTTGGGCTTAACGTCTTATATTTTTGCAACTAGGCTAATCAAGACGATGAGTGGGTGATAATGAAGGAAAGGGTCTAAACAAGTCTAAAAAGTTATATATACATTTTGTTTGGGAGGGAATTTCCCAACAATTTCGGTTAGCAAAACATTTGGAGACATATTCCAGGCGAATGGTGACCTCTATTTTACACACGATCATAGAATGACCTTTCACAACTAAAGAAAAGAGCCATGTTGTACCTATTGGCTTTTACGTTTCACTTCTTGCATATAATACATAAGTTGCCTGTAACCAAAAAGGTATTTTTTTGTAGGTCTACAAGTACAACTAATTAAAATACTCAAAAAACATTCTAACAATCAAATTTTTCCGGGGCAACGTGCCCCGTACCCGCATGAACTGGGAGGCTACCCCCCCCCCCCCCCCCCCAAGACTACTCATTGATTAATATAACGTAGATAGGGCGCCAAAATTAATTTAGTCACAGGGCGCCAGATACTCAAGAACCGGCCCTGGTCTGGTCTCTAGCCCATTGTGTTACCCCAGGGCTGTAGCAAAGCTGTAGTCTGGTAAGTTTCTCTACTTCTACTTGGTGGGTTCCCTTCTGTGTGTTCATACCGCCCACCACTCCCATCTACCACGTAAGTTCCTCATCGCGTCGCTGTAGCGTCAGCGTTGGGGTAGAACATGCGAGCTGACCGCTGCTGTAGCGTCAGCGTTGGGGTAGAACACGTGAGCTGACCACCGCTGTAGCGTCAGCATTTGGGTGGAACACGCGAGCTGACCGCCGCTGTAGCGTCAGCGTTGGGGTAGAACACGCGAGCTGACCGCCACTGTAGCGTCAGCATTTGGGTGGAACACGCGAGCTTACCGCCACTGTAGCGTCAGCGTTGGGGTAGAACACGCGAGCTGACCGCCGCTGTAGCGTCAGCGTTGGGGTAGAACACGCGAGCTGACCGAAGCTGTAGCGTCAGCGTTGGGGTAGACCACATGAGCTGACCGAAGCTGTAGCGTCAGCGTTGGGGTAGAACACGATAGCTGACCGCCGCTGTAGCGTCAGCGTTGGGGTAGACCACGCGAGCTGACCGAAGCTGTAGCGTCAGCGTTGGGATAGAACACGATAGCTGACCGCCGCTGTAGCGTCAGCGTTGGGGTAGACCACGCGAGCTGACCGAAGCTGTAGCGTCAGCGTTGGGGTAGAACACGTGAGCTGGTCGAGCTCAGATATTAGGCCTATACACAGGGCCGGTTCTAGAGTATCTGGCGCTTTGTTACAAAGTGAAGTGTTGCGCTCTTTTTTCGTTAAATTAATCAATGAGGAGTTTGGTATGGTAGCCCTCTAGCTCAGGCGTGTACGGGGCGCATAGCCCCGGAAAACATTGTATTCTTAGGGCGGGAGTATTTCAATTAGTTTCGGGCACAAAAAAAATACCTTTTTGGTTACAGGAAACTAACATTTAGCAAATATACATTACATACTCTACTTAGCCACTAGGCATAACATAACATGGCTCCCGTCTTTAGTTGTGTTGTGCCGACAAGTAGATTGATTACCAGTCAATCTATTATCGACACCTGGAGCTTGATTTACTTACTGATATTGGGAATGAGAGGGAAGGAATCTTTAGGTTAAGTCATAAGCCTTGTAAGAATGAAACGATTTAATAAAACAATTAAAACTGTTACTTACAAAAGACTATCACTTGAATTATCCCTAAATCTTAAATCCTTCACGAACACCGTATCTGCTAGGCTGCCAGATTACAAGAGAGCGATTGCAAGCTCCTGCAGCAAGGAGTGGGGGGGAGGGGGTTACCTCATCCACTCCTGGTTCCCGCAATGTTAGCTTATGGAGTACAGTCATATGTAATTATTGAACAGTGATCAGCCTCAAATCCCCATATTCTTCTTGTCAGTCAACAAACTTTTGGACAGGCTTGTACTGTCTACTCTGCTATCTCGGGTAGCAGTGACCCAGTGACCGAGGCCTGCAGTTTGCAAGCTAGTCAGCTGGCCAATGCAGAAGGTCCCGGGTTTAAATCCCGCTTCAGGCAGAAGTTTTTTAACTTCTAATGTGGATTCAATTCCATTACTTCTTGGCTTAGGAATAAGTAAACGGTGACTTTAGAGCCGTCCTAGCAACGAAGCACTCAATAAATTCAAAGTTGTTCTGAATCGTCCTTGTTGATTCTGGCATTTGTCCGCAGGTGTTCGCACTGTCCAATCACTGAAACATATGTTTCGTATTTGAAATATCGATCTTTGATTGGTTATCGCTCACTCGTCGATGGTGTTCGAAGCCTACAGGGTTGGTTTAGTCACTTTAAATTAAAGTCCCCCACTGCACAAATCAGTTTAGTTACTGAGTGGGTAGACTCTAAATGTATTTATTGTCTTGAAAAGTTATCTCATCATATTCATGATTACCCAATTATAATTTACCAATCAATCGATGGATATTGATTAAAAGGCTTCCCTCCGCACATCACAGTGGCAAAAGATCATTCTATTATCGTGTGTAACATAGAGATCGCCATTCACCAGGAATATGTATCCAAGTATTTTGCTAACCGAGGAGAAAGATACTCCACAACAGCAATTTTTTGAACATCAGTATTTTTCAAGTGGTTAATGCGTTTTAGAAGAAGCCACTATAGTAGAAACGTTCAACATAAGAAGTAAATACTTATGTATCATTATAATAAGAAAACGCTTTGTCTACCGCCTCGTACAGCCTCACTTACACTTGTTGGCTAGTAGAAGATCACCGCGCATGCTGGCGAGATTATACTACCCGACTACCATACGTTGACCGGTACGACGTGGCAGTTTGTCCACCGCCTCGTACAGCCTCACTTACACTTGTTGGCTAGTAGAAGATCACCGCGCATGCTGGCGAGATTATACTACCCGACTACCATACGTTGACCGGTATGACGTGGCAGTTTGTCCACAGCCTCGTACAGCCTCACTTACACTTGTTGGCTAGTAGAAGATCACCGCGCATGCTGGCGAGATTATACTACCCGACTACCATACGTTGACCGGTATGACGTGGCAGTTTGTCCACAGCCTCGTACAGCCTCACTTACACTTGTTGGCTAGTAGAAGATCACCGCGCATGCTGGCGAGATTATACTACCCGACTACCATACGTTGACCGGTACGACGTGGCAGTTTGTCCACCGCCTCGTACAGCCTCACTTACGCTTGTTGGCTAGTAGAAGATCACCGCGCATGCTTGGCGAGATTATACTACCCGACTACCATACGTTGACCGGTATGACGTGGCAGTTTGTCCACCGCCTTGTACAGCCTCACTTACACTTGTTGGCTAGTAGAAGATCACCGCGCATGCTGGCGAGATTATACTACCCGACTACCATACGTTGACCGGTATGACGTGGCAGTTTGTCCACAGCCTCGTACAGCCTCACTTACACTTGTTGGCTAGTAGAAGATCACCGCGCATGCTGGCGAGATTATACTACCCGACTACCATACGTTGACCGGTATGACGTGGCAGTTTGTCCACCGCCTCGTACAGCCTCACTTACGCTTGTTGGCTAGTAGAAGATCACCGCGCATGCTTGGCGAGATTATACTACCCGACTACCATACGTTGACCGGTATGACGTGGCAGTTTGTCCACCGCCTCGTACAGCCTCACTTACGCTTGTTGGCTAGTAGAAGATCACCGCGCATGCTGGCGAGATTATACTACCCGACTACCATACGTTGACCGGTATGACGTGGCAGTTTGTCTACCGCCTCGTACAGCCTCAATTACGCTTGTTGGCTAGTAGAAGATCACCGCGCATGCTGGCGAGATTATACTACCCGACTACCATACGTTGACCGGTATGACGTGGCAGTTTGTCCACCGCCTCGTACAGCCTCACTTACGCTTGTTGGCTAGTAGAAGATCACCGCGCATGCTGGCGAGATTATACTACCCGACTACCATACGTTGACCGGTATGACGTAGCAGTTTGTCCACCGCCTCGTACAGCCTCACTTACGCTTGTTGGCTAGTAGAAGATCACCGCGCATGCTTGGCGAGATTATACTACCCGACTACCATACGTTGACCCGGTACGACGTGGTAGCCAAACAACCACTAACGTTGGTTCTCTGCCCTGATGATCCAGGCCATTTTGGATTTGACCTCGGACAAATTGCAACATTAGTGTTTTTGGTATCACTTTCTTCAGAAAAACATCCTCTTTAACATAGTCAAAATCCGCAAAAATCCGACGACTAGGATTTGTTTAATGGAGCTTTAATTAAAATTAAAATTATAATTACACTTCAAAATTTTAAATGTACCCAAACTAGTCGAGTTTGGATTTAAATGAATGCTTATTGCTGCAGGTTGACATTTATGATGATTATCGACTTCATTGTATCACACAGGGGTCATAAGAGGTCATTAATAGGTTACAAATTATTAATATGATCCTACAAGGAATACATTTTAAATTGTTAAATAAAGGTAACGGCGTATCAATTTAAAAAAAAAATTTTGTCCGTATTATTAATGATTCCCTCCTTACACGATAGGTAGATAGATAGAAAGATATTTTTGTTCCCCACAATAAACTGTGCATGACAACATTAAAATATTAATTAATAAAGTTACAATATTTGACAAGTTTATGTACCACCGGGCAATATCTGGAGCTGCTGCTAATCACACAAGTATAATTTTCCCTTCTTTATAACCCATATATATTGAATAGGATTCAGGTCTACTCCTTTCCACGCATTTATTTGATTGTGCACGCTTACGCTGTGGTACCTATTTAACAGCTCCTGAAGTTGGTGGACGCTGTTTAGCCCTAACAAACGTGTTCCTGACGCCGTCTTTCCCGTAAACCATCGGTAGCGAAGATTTTCAAGGTTTTCAGTTTTCTTTCCGCCATGCATGCTTACCACTGCCTTCTTCCCCCCCCCCCCCCCCCCTCTAGGGTTGGCTACATAGCTCATACATAAAACAGATTAAATACCATCTTCTTTAGCTTTGGTTGCTAATAAACCTTTGAAACAAAACCCTAGGATCAATTTAGATTACGTCGTCACCGATCTTCATGTGAACCATATCCAAAAAAGTATTTCCTTTTAAAGGTGACCTTTGACGCATTTTCTCCTGTCATGAATTAATCAAGTATGGGCCACCGTGTACGAACACTGTTACTTTCGTCCACGTTGACACTAACATCTGCTACTTGGCCCGATTTTAAGCTTCATAGGCTCAGTATCCTTGAATGAATCCATGTGATTAAAGAAACAAAGGATTGTTATGCTATCTTTTCGTCTCTTTCTTGTCTCTCATTCGATGAGTCAATGTGTTGCTCACTTAGTCTTATATGATATCCGAGTGGGTTTTTTTGCATATCTCTGTTTACATCGGTGCATTTAGGCATTACCTATACACAGGGACTGTTACCTTATCGTGGCAGGCAGATGTGTGTGCTTTGTTAATCCCGAGACCTAAACCGGTGGAAGCATATGCTTCTGGTAGGACCACCCTAGCCGAACAGATCGAGGAGAAGCCAGACGAAATGTAGTCCACACCGTCCCTTTTTCTCATCGCCCTCCTACTGCCCCTTTCCTCCACATCTTCCTCTTCATATTTCACCCACTTATCGTCTCCGTTAGCCAAGTTGCAAAAATATGGGACGTAAAACCCAAATATCATCATCATTTAGGCACTGGTGAGAGAGACTCAAAACTGATTGATGAAGTTTGATTGTTGATGTTGAACTCATACCTCGACCTTCTCTAAATTAAAACTCTGTACATCACTTATAAGATCAACTGAGCGACCTGCGCACTATCAATCAGATTTGGATCACATGCGAGTCATCCTGAAAGACTTGGCATCTATCAGGATGATCCTTTTTGAGTTTGTTAATCGCTTTAAGATATAATCGCGCCCTTCTCGTGTAAGCGTGCCTACTTGCTGCTTCAAGATAAGGTAACATTTCTGAAACAGTTTGCAGAAACAGCATCCTGTTTTCCGTCTGTTCAGATTAAATAAATTTTTTTATTGTTTACCATGTCCATGAATTGGAACCATTCATTGATGTTTGGGCTTTACGTCCATTTGTTTGCAAAAATAGAATAACTGGTTACAAGTCTGTTGATTTTGTAAAGGTTCTTAAAATTTTGCAATAATCTTTTGTACCTACAACAGACGCAGCTCGTTCCAAAAATCCTTCGAATATTACACCCAGCTCGTTGAGATCTACGATCGTCAATCTCCATGCTATCTACACTGTGGGTTTATTGTATGGTGGGCTGTTATATTGAATATCTTTGCAAATAGAAGACCATTGCGATTTTGACTGATTTAGCACCAACCACAGATGATCTTATGAAAGTTATACGGTGTTGTAAAACTGATTGCCAGACTCAAAAAAGAGCTGTCAGTTAGGAATAAATTGCTCGTCTGCCTGCAAGGAATGCAATGGAATGAGCTATACCAATTCACATTTACCTCTGTTAACCACAGTGACAGCGATATGAACACGTAACTTGATAAGAGATCGTTGTAGTTTCAAATTATAATTCATCTAACTACTCTGGAAAATAGCTTTATGAAAACATACCCTAAATTATTGATATTGATGTGGTCTATACATGTTGAGGTCATAAGGGGGCACTTATCGTGAAAGGAGAGAATCATCGATGATATTCAGATAAATACATATTTAAAAATTGATATGCCGTTATATCAATTTAATTATTTAAAATATATTTTTTGTAACATCTTATTAATAATTAGTAACTCATTGTTGACGTCTTGTGACCCCTGTGTGATAAAATGAAGTCGATAATCATCATAAATGTCAACCTGCAGCAATAAGCATTCATTTGAATCCAAACTCGACTAGCTTGGGTACATTTAAAATTTTGAAGTGTAATTATAATTTTAATTTTAATTAAAGCTCCATAAAAAAAATCCTAGTCGTCGGATTTTTGCGGATTTTGAGTATGTTAAATAGGATGTTTTTCTGAAGAAAATGATACCAAAAACACTAATGTTGCAATTTGTCCGAGGTTTGGTCCAATTTTTATGTAAATGGCCTGGATCATGAGTTGATACTCAAAGGTTGATGGTCTCGAGATGAAAAAAGTTGTTATTCTCGAACGCAAATATTGACGTAGGCAAATAACGCTATCAATGTCATAGGTCAATGACGTACATCATTTATTTATTTTAATTAAGCACAGTGTAGGGCACAATGCTCTATTTAGCCTGATGAGTGATGATTAATTAATGATTATGAGCTAGGGAGGAAGGGAAGCCTGGTACCGGCACGTAACCTACTCCTGTTGATTAGTACAAAGGGGACCATCGGCTTTACGTCCCATTCGAAAGGACGGTGTAACTTTGACCAGTCATATAGGTTCCACCACTAACTTGGACTGCCGAGCAGTTGACGAGAAGAACGAAGCTGTTACACAAGCTTTCGAACCCTCCAATCCGCTCTAACCAACGGCAACTATGGTCATCCATCCACCTCCTGACCTAGCCCGAGGTGGCTTAACTTCGGTGTTCGTATGGGAACCGGCTAAATAACAGACTGTCAATGGAAAGAAATGAATCATAACAAAATCTCATAATGTTATAGTATGAAGTAGAAACGATAGTTTCACTTAGGAACGTACGTTAGCAGTAGCACCGTTCAGTGAGTAATATAGGGTAGAGTCGCAACGCTATCAGCAGTTTGTCTACCGCCTTTCACTGTCCAACATGGTTTAGCTGGGTAGTAAAAGTTCGCCAAGCGACGCGATGACGGGGAGTTAAGTGCATGTGAGTTAAATTAACCAGGTTCGGCCAAGACATTTTTTTGATGGGGGGTTGTTGGGGGGGGGGGGGGGGGCAGTAAAAGGCGGCAGGCAAATTGCCGATGGCGTGGGGCCACTACCCTATATTACTTACTCAACGGTAGAACAGTTTGTTTTTTATTAGTTTGGCTCCAATAGGCAACTGTATAAAATATGTATCACGTCGGCTGTTCAGCACCACAGGCTAGGCCGCGCACGACAAAGCGGCGCGATGGAACCTATGTCAACAGCCCTCACCGAAGCAATTATCGTTGGCGACCATCTGCAGGTGGACTCCGAACGTCTCACAAGAACTTCTTTACAACCTGTCACACTCATGTATTCATCTAGCTAGAGAGAAAAGGGACTTGAAGGTGGCTTTAAGGCAACCAAGCCGGCAAAACAATGAGGTATTGTGCACATTGGGTGTCCGCTCTGTTTTCACATTTCAATACCCGAAAAGTTCTTGAAACACTTATCACTACACAGAAGAATGTGTAATATGCGCCCAAACAAGGTTTTGTGTCGCTTAAACATTATAAACTGCATTTCTCGACAATACAAAACAGCGTTTGGCTGGGTGTTACATTGACGCCATGATCCTTTTGCTGCCGGTGTCGGCGAACGTGTGTCTGACGGACGTGTGTCTGACGGACGTGTGTCTGACGGACGTGTGTCTGACGGACGCGTGTCTGACGGACGTGTGTCTGACGGACGCGTGTCTGACGGACGTGTGTCTGACGGACGTGTGTCAGGCGGACGAGTGTCTCACGGACGTGTGTCTGACGGACGTGTGTCTGACGGACGTGTGTCTGACGGACGTGTGGCTGACGGACGTGTGTCTGACGGACGCGTGTCTGACGGACGTGTGTCTGGCTGACGTGTGTCTGACGGACGTGTGTCTGGCGGACGAGTGTCTGACGGACGTGTGTCTGACGGACGTGTGTCTGACGGACGTGTTTCTGGCGGACGTGTGTCAGGCGGACGAGTGTCTCACGGACGTGTGTCTGACGGACGTGTGTCTGACGGACGTGTGTCTGGCGGACGTGTGTCTGACGGACGTGTGTCTGGCGGACGAGTGTCTGACGGACGTGTGTCTGGCGGACGTGTGTCTGACGGACGTGTGTCTGACGGACGTGTGTCTGACGGATGTGTGTCTGGCGGACGTGTGTCTGGCGGACGCGTGTCTGACGGACGTGTGTCTGGCGGACGCGTGTCTGGCGGACGTGTGTCTGACGGACGCGTGTCTGACGGACGTGTGTCTGGCGGACGTGTGTCTCACGGACGCGTGTCTGGCGGACGTGTGTCTGACGGACGTGTGTCTGGCAGACGTGTGTCTGACGGACGTGTGTCTGGCGGACGCGTGTCTGACGGACGTGTGTCTGACGGACGTGTGTCTGACGGACGCGTGTCTGACGGACGTGTGTCTGACGGACGTGTGTCTGGCGGACGTGTGATGACGGACGTGTGTCTGGCGGACGTGTGTCTGACGGACGTGTGTCTGGCGGACGTGTGTCTGACGGACGTGTGTCTGGTGGACGTGTGTCTGACGGACGTGTGTCTGGCGGACGTGTGTCTGACGGACGTGTGTCTGGCGGACGTGTGTCTGACGGACGTGTGTCTGGTGGACGTGTGTCTGACGGACGTGTGTCTGGCGGACGTGTGTCTGGCGGACGTGTGTCTGACGGACGTGTGTCTGACGGACGTGTGTCTGGCGGACGTGTGTCTGGCGGACGTGTGTCTGGTGGACGTGTGTCTGGCGGACGTGTGTCTGACGAACGTGTGTCTGACGAACGTGTGTCTGACGGACGCGTGTCTGGTGGACGTGTGTCTGGCGGACGTGTGTCTGACGGACGTGTGTCTGACGGACGTGTGTCTGACGAACGTGTGTCTGACGGACGCGTGTCTGGTGGACGTGTGTCTGGCGGACGTGTGTCTGGCGGACGAGTGTCTGACGGACGTGTGTCTGGCGGACGTGTGTCTGGCGGACGAGTGTCTGACGGACGTGTGTCTGGCGGACGTGTGTCTGGTGGACGTGTGTCTGGCGGACGTGTGTCTGACGAACGTGTGTCTGACGAACGTGTGTCTGGTGGACGTGTGTCTGGTGGACGTGTGTCTGGCGGACGTGTGTCTGGTGGACGTGTGTCTGGCGGACGAGTGTCTGACGGACGTGTGTCTGGCGGACGTGTGTCTGGTGGACGTGTGTCTGGCGGACGTGTGTCTGA
>OX246749.1:6256978-6266978 GCA_945910005.1 Isoperla grammatica | reverse complement strand
GTTTACTTTTCGTTAAATATATTTGTATCCATTTTTGTAACCTTTCTTTCTTTGTTTTCAGTTTTTGTATGATGAGGTATATTTTTTAGTTACGTGCTGTCACTATCTTTTGTCTAGTCTTTTGAATTGTATGTTTATGTTTAAGCCACAGTTAAGCCTAAGTGCTTTGTGGCTTTTTATATAGATTAACCATTGTTATGTTAATTTGTATAATTTATAATCGAATAAGAAAAATTATTATTATAATTTTTATTATTATTATTATTATTATTATTATTATTATTATTATTATTATTATTATTATTATTATTATTATTATTATTATTATTATAATTATTATTATTATTATTATTATTATTATGATTATTATTATTATTATTATTATTATTATTATTATTATTATTATTATTATTATTATTATTATTGCAATACATACAAACTCGGTCAAAACCGGTGTAAACATGTTGTACGGACATAAATGTCAAGTATTTCCATGCGTTTACCTTATTAAAGTCTACTTAGAACTAACCTACATCATTGCCCATATTATTTTCCAAAACAAACTGTGGATGCTATGTACGGTCGTGGCCGATTTGTACTCATCCCAGCATTCGCTCTTCGTATATGGTAGAAACCACGAAAACCACCATCAGGATGGAGAACTTCTTGAAGTCTTCATTCTATTTAGTTCAAAAATTTTCGTACTATCCTACATGTGTTCAAAATACTTGCTTTTTGCATCTTGATGTATATGTTCGGTTGGAGACCAATTAGTTTAAAACTGTCATTGGTTTTTCACGGAAAAATACCATTTGCTGATATAACAGTACAACAGTCACATTATTCTGCTTCCACAGCCTTTTTTATTTCAATAGATAACTCCTTATGACCTTATTATGTTTATCTTTTCTCGCCAAGTTGTCTCTAGATTGTGGCCTAAAGTAATTTCAACATCAATTAAAATCGTTTTTTGTTTCTTCTTGTCAATAAATATAATATCAGTTCTATTGCGATGTATGGTTTGGTCTGTTATGAGTGACTGCCCGGTCGTAATATAATTTGTAATCTTGACTATCTATTATCTAATACCTTTTTTAGGCTTGTATTTGTAATATGCAATGTTTGTGTTTATAAGGTTATACTTTATGGGTTATTTTGTATGTATAATGTTTGCAACTTGGTTATGCCTATGAAGATAATCTGTTTGACAAAGCATTTTGCACCCAGATAGTATATATTCAATTGTTTCGCCGTTCATATTACACTGTCTACATTTATCATCCACTGTGACGTCTTTCAGTATGTATTTTTTGTAATTGTTAGTCTTGATTACCTTATCTTGAACAGCGATCATAAATCCCTCTGGTTCGCTGAAAATGTCCCCGGACATAAAATTTGTTCGATCTCGATGTCGATGATATTATTATCTATCGACGTTATCCCTAAGAAGTTCTTTATAATGTCTGCTATGTAAAGTCTTTTCTGATATCCTTACCTCCTTTGCTGTGTCAGATTTTATTTTTTGAAGCAAGTTTAAATTTCCATCATTTAAATTGAGGGGAGAAAGCGTTGTATAAAAGTACTTTCTTAAAATTTCTATTTGTTTATAATATTAAATGTTTAAATCAATCTAAGTTTTATTATTATTATTATTATTATTATTATTATTATTATTATTATTATTATTATTATTATTATTATTTATTATAAATTATTATTATTATTAATATAACTTTTATTATTATTATTATTTTTATTATTATGACTTTTATTATTATTATTATTATTATAATTTTTTAATTTTTTTTATTTTTGCTGTGCCGACAAGTTTTTAATAATTTTTCGTAGAAATACCCGTTATAGGGTGCACACCAGCTTTACCTGATTTGCCCCTTTTCAGGTGACTAACTAGGTTATTAGGGTGTTTGGATAGCTGGGGAGGAATGTACAAGGGCTGTAAGTAGGACTCAGTCCCAGCATTCGCCTTTACGACAGAGGAAAACCTCGGAAAAAACCTTCAGTCCAGACTGCCGGTGGCTGGAATCGAACCAGCGACCTCCCGAATTAGAGTCTCGCGTCTTACCGCTGAGCCACCTCTATCGGTGCCGACAAGTTGATTAATAACCACTCAATCTTTTATCGACAGCTGGCCCTGGTTTCACAGAGATGCCTTAAGGCCCAGTCTTATAACTCCAGGCTAGACGTTTAGCACTGGGCTAAATAATTTAGCCCAGGGTTAAAGTTGAAAATGGGTATTACAACAGCCGGCTTACTTTTAGCAGTGGTCTAAATGTTAGCCTCGGCTTAAATATCCTGGCCGCTCGTCGATACCCCGGCTAAATTTTGGCCCTGGTTAAAGTTGTTGACATCTACATAAAATATGGCGTCGTTGGCTATCACTGACATTGATTCCGATTTCAAAAGGTTAATACGTTCCCAGTGTTTCTTTATACATTTCCCACTCATTTCTGGCCATTTTCTATTGAGTAATTTGACAAACATTACGTATTGTCGCAGTTTCAAACAACAAATAGGGCACTAGCAACACCAAAAGACAACAATGAAACAAATTAATTCAATCGATGGACAACCTACAAGCTGTCCAAAAATAATTTCGTCTGATTTTGAAAAACAAAACAAAAAACAAACAAATACACATACACAACTTTCACTTAGTCGTTGTCTATCATTAAAAGTTTTAAATGGCGAGCAGTTACTATTGCTACACTTGTTTTTATTTCTATGGTTGCAATTATATTATTTTGACAGCTGATGGTTGGTCTATCAGTTCCATTCATTTGTTCCATTGTTGTCTGTCGGTGTTGCTAATTTAATTTCGCAATCTTTGAACTCCGGCCCCACTGCAACAATACTTAAATACACAGCCTTCTCGAATATAATTCGTAATTTCAATCATTTTGAAGGGTCACATTGAGGCACAGCTTTCTTGAACGTCGGTTCAATAGCTCAAGACTCAATCCTAAAAATAGCCGTGTTTTGTTTCGGACAAACATTGAATATGCACCGATCAAATAAAGATACAACAATGGAGTTGCCTAGCAACACATTGTTTGTCCGCCTGTGGTGTCACATCCCCCTCAATTTGTTTCTTGTGGTATTGCGCCGTGCGGGCAAAGCTCAAAGTGGAGTGCGCCAAGTTCGTAGCTCCCAAGGTCCGTCGATCCCCTGGCGGAGGTTCGGTAAACGGGAGTTCGACGAGCCCACGCCAGGGGATTTACGGACCTGGGTAGCTCCTAAACGTTCCATTGTTTCACAGCCTTCTCGGGGGCTCCGAAGGCAAAGCTCGACCTAGAGAGGGCCATGTCCCTAGCTCTATGGGGAGGCGTAACAAGTGCACAGAGAGCGTTGCGAGCGATCCGGACATCAGTCACTGAATATTGGATACACACAATTTCAACAATACGAATTTCTAATTAAAGGGGTTCTCACCCGCTACACTAAAAAAATATGTTTAACTAAGGCTGATTAGCTATGAAATTAGCGACTAAATGAAAAGAAATCGGGTTCACCATAACCCGGGAAAGAAATATCAAAGTTAGTGATTTCAGAGCTAGGTCCCATCGGCGAAAATCTCCCATAAGACATAGCATTGGGACGACCTGTTTGCCTTGGGACCTTGGAGGATTCTGCTCCAAAAAAAAAATGATGTAATACTTTTCGCTGCGTCTTTCTTTTCTGCGTATGTCGTATATTTTGGTTTTGTAATCGGAGCTTCCGTTCAGGTACAAAATAAAGATGTGTAATCGGGTGCTCCATTTCGTTTTGAGCGTTGCTGTGCGTTGCTGTGCACGTCGAGTCGGCGGGTGTCGACTGTCGAGTTGGTGTCAAGTAAGCCAAGCGAGCGAGAGAGAGAGAGTGAGAGTAGTATTGGGAGGGGAAATAGTCAACGCATGCACAATGAACGCGGTCTGCTATGCGGTGTCGAATGGAGTACACCAAGGCCGTCTAGATATATCGCTTCGAGTACACTCGCACCAAAAGCCGGCTGACACCAACAGTCGCCGCGGCAGTTAACCAGAAATTTCATTAATTAATAACAATTCACAGGTTTCAACTCACGATGTTGAATGGTTCATTATCGATTGGTGTGGTGCAGTAGATCATATGGTAAAAAATAAATCTAGCGGGTGAGAACCCCTTTAAGTCATTGGAAGACTACATGACTTCTTTGTAATCAATGGATATTTTCCCAATAATATTTCACATTTCCCGATATTGGTTCGATCATATGAAATAGATAGGCCCTTATCTACAAATACCGGCGGCAACACACTTTTCCTATTTCAAAATGTCACAGTTCGATTTTTATTACGTAACAAAGTTTGACATGTTGCCTTTCACGGACTTTTATCGTGAAACGGATGGTTACGGCATAACTGACTAAACATCACTGCTTATGAATGAATATGCCAATCAACCTCTTGCAACACTACACAATTATCGAAAAAACAACGTATTCATTGTTGTCCGATCAAACCTGCCCAGGGACTGCCACCTTTTCGTGGTGGGCAGGTTTGCGTGCTTTGTTGATCCCGAGAGCTATGCCGGCGGAAGCGTATGCTTCTAGGGCCACCCAAGCCGGACTGGTCGAGGAGGAGAAGTCAGACGAAGTGCAGTCCACACCCCAATCCCCTTTCCCCCCCACTGTCCCATTGAATATTTCTCCTCCCATGCAGTCCACACCCCAATCCCTTTTCCTCCCCCTTCCCCTTTCCACCCCGCCCTCCTATTGGCCCCTTTCCTCCAAACAGCCCCTATTTCATCTTCATATATCACCCTCTAATTGTCTCGATTAGCCTCGTTGCAAAAATATGAGACGTTAAGCCCAAATATCTATCTACTTGGCCCTGCCCTCCCTTGCTGGACTCCCGTATGACGACTCACGCGACGTACAATGGATCTGATTCGGATGTGGATTTATTTTTCATTATCATCTTTCTCATCTTCATTATCACCCGTGTACCGTCTCGATTAGCCATCGTTGCATAAATATGAGACGTTAAGCCCCATTAATCAATCAATCTGCACAAAAAAAACACTGAAATAATGTTACATTATTACAAATAATCATACCAGTGGTGTAAATTAATTGCTGGACATAATTATTATTAATTTTGGAACCGAATAACAATATAAATACACTCATTTTAGTGAGATATTCGGCATAAATACGATCTTTGATTATCTTTGCGTGATAGGCTGATTGATATAAGTCTGTTCTGACGTCTTTTTCCCGCCATAATTATTTGTGATTTTTGACATTTTCATTGACATTTTCAGCTTACTTTCTTGACTGAAAATATTTACGAAAATGGGAAAATGAAATATTTTTGACTTCACAACATCGTCATTAATTTGATAACGACGAAACAAATTAACAGGAATATTCCCTATTCCAACGGGGTTGCGAGGTCGCCGTCGGCTTCACACTCGTCTGAGGACGAATCGTCACCAACATTTATTACCATTCTCTCAACGATCATATCGGTATCACATTCTGTCTTCTTCACCTATTACGTGTCTGACGTAGTTATACCATTGTTGAGGAGTAACGTTATTGATTGCAAGCGTAACAAGTTGCTGCACATCGTTCATGTTGAAAGACGCAACGTATCTCTTAACATGACTCCAAACCATCTCAATGGGGTTGAGGTCACAGTGATAAGGTGGTAGCCTGATAACGGAGTGGCCTGCAAACTTCTTGACATACGGTTTGTTTTCCTTCAACAATGCCATCAATTCCACTTTGATCATTGAATCGAGGAAGGGTGTTTTATTCAAGTTGAGCCAATTTTGAATCTCACCCTTTTTCCAACTTTGGTAAGGAATTTTCTCCACTTGCACAGAGTGTGGTAGGGTGCGTTGTCGATCACTAACACGGAGTTGGGTTCCAACGATGGTAAAACACCTTGACGCCAAGCCTCGAAGCGCCACTACTGTTGCCTCTCGTGTGTTACACATTGTCTTGGAGCTCGTAGCTCATATAAATATAAACAAATACACAGCTCGACATAGCTGCGTAGATTATGCGAGAGTCTCCAGTAAAACAGAACACAAAGGTTATCACCACGAGCGTTTGATTACATGTAGCTCGAACAGTAAACATTTCACTCCTCTTCAACCAAGCCGAGATACTCGAATCTTGGTTGAGTATTCTTGGTGTGATGGCCTCATCGTTGGTATCCATATACTTGTGTGTTAGTGTTGTTTTATCGAAAACTGAGACAAACAAGTAGTGTGTTTTCGTTGTGTCGCCGCTATGTTTCACAGATATGAAAATGTTATTACAAATTTGAATGTAAGGTGGCTCGTTGGTCCAGTGGTTAGCATCCCTGCTTCCAATGAAGAAGGTCTCGGGTTCAAATCCCGGTTCAGGCAGAAGTTTTTTAACTTCTAATAAGGGTTCAGTTCCATTACTTCTTGTCTTAGAAATAAGAAACGGTGACTTTGGAGCCGTCCTAGCAACGAAGCACTCAATAAATTCAAAGTTGTTCTGAATCGGCCTTGTTGATTCTGGCATTTGTTCGCAGGTGTTCGCACTGTCCAATCACTGATTCATATGTTTCGTATTTGAAATATATATCTTTGATTGGTTATCGCTCACTCGCCAATGTGTTCGGAGCCTACAGGGTTGGTTTAGTCACTTTAAATTAGAGTCCCCCACTGCAAATCAGTTTCGTTACTGAGTAGGTAGGCTCTAAATGTGAATTTATTTATTTAATTTAATTAGTGTTGTATACGTTGTCGGTGATTTATCAGCTTAATATTACTGTTGTTGGCTGGTGGCACCGATTAAATCATTAACCCGTTCTCTCTTTTCGCGATTTTCTTTTCTGCTGTCTCGCTTTTTGATGTCCCCTTTCTTTGTGAGTTGTGTAGTATCAAGTGGCAGTGTGTGAGATGGAACACTACCGGGTTTCATCTTTCGAGCTTGTTTCAGTGAACATTTTATCTGCTGATGTAACATCATATAAATATCCAATCCAATACAAAGTAGCCATTGACTTGTAAATGGTATCAAGAGATCGTACAGACGCCAAATTAATTTTGTTTGGATGTTGGTACCTTTGAACCCATTCATTGCACGTCAACGGGTCTTTTGGAAATCGTTATAAGTGTAGCCTACTGTTCAACAATACACTGAACAAATAACAATTTTCACTGAACACGCTTTCCAAATAAATTAAAACATAAGTTCAATATTTAACTAGAATAACGCACTATTGCCAGGAATAACAATAAACCAATAATTGTCAATCAAAAGTGTTGTATTGTTGTGTACCAAGATTCACTGGAAGAGCTTTAATGCTATAGATAAAGTATGCTGGGGACGCAACTCTCTATCATGTGAATTCGTACTTTTTTTTTAATAGTTGACGGCCACTTTATGTAGGTTTGTGTAGAATGAATAGCCTAGTTTGTATATTAATATTTGTTATTATTATTTGTAGTTTCAATTATTTCTGTTACCATTACAATTACTATAATATGCTTCGTTGTCAATCTCTATACGTTGATAGCCTACTCATCAGAGACACTGATATTATAGTATATTGGTAGATATACAACAACTGGCTAAGTAATTGATATTTGATACCCAATATTATACAATTTTGATGAATTTTTGTATTAATGCAATTTTGATATGTATGTACAATGTAGTTGTAAAATCATACGCTGGCTAGCCGTGCTCGGCACCCCGGTTCCAACATAAGTCGGGTCGGGGGTGACATATCACTAGTTTCTCGGGCTGTGGCTTCTAGTGCTGGCTAGCCGGGCTCAGCACCCCGGTTCCAACATAAGTCAGGTCGGGGGGTGACATGTCACTAGTTTCTCGGGCTGTGGCTTCTATTGCTGGCTAGCCGGGCTCAGCACCCCGGTTCCAACATTTGTCAGGTCGGGGGGTGACATGTCACTAGTTTCTCGGGCTGTGGCTTCTATTGCTGGCTAGCCGGGCTCAGCACCCCGGTTCCAACATAAGTCTGGTCGGGGGGTGACATGTCACTAGTTTCTCGGGCTGTCGGCTTCTAGTGCTGGCTAACCGGGCTCAGCACCACTTATGGAAAGTAGCATGTAAAAATACAATTCCATAGCAACTAATTCTGTACTTAATTTGACACTTGACTCTTCATACGGCCCTACGCGTCCTACAGCCTGGAAGTGAACGAGTTCTTTGTGTACGTAGAAGGTAAACATGGCCAGCGTTATTGCGCAGTTAAGGGGGATATATGCGTTCTTCAATTACGAAGCATCATAACTGTTGTATAGAGCGACATATTCCACAACATGAAACTAGAGTGCAAAGCTCTAAACACAAAAATGTTTTTGTGAATATTTTAGAAAATGCTGTGTGGAAGAAGTTAGGTGTTAATGTCTTGTGGTTTACCTAACGCGTGGAATCTGTTCCTGTATGTTGAAACAGCGTGCTCGGTGGATAAGGATCTAGGGTCGGCATGAGACTAGTTACGTTGGGACTCACACATTCGAAACCTACCTAGAAGAGCTAACTTGAATGGTCGGTAACCATTGCAATGAAAGCGTTTGCTCCAAGCCGACAACAACATCTAGAGAAGTGTAGCCGCGATAACCCGTAATGTGATCTCCACACGAGCCAGGTCGACAGAGTTGCAAACATTATCTCGCGGTTTGAAAGTCCACATGTGGCGTGATGAGAGGAGCGTAAAGACCCGAGTCTCGATCATGATCCCTGGAGGTCGGCAATGACCCAACACGAAGCAACGGTCAACATAACATGATGAACCAACGTTTCAGATCAAGGAGATCAAAGTCTTGTACCATAAAAATCATCCTGTTGTCAAGTCAATGCGAAATTTATTTATACAACTATACTATCACTAAAGTAGGTATTTCCATGCCGGCCTGAAATCCTTATCTTCTGCCCATTTCACAGGCGATAATTCATCGAAATTCACCGGATTTCTGCAATCATTCACACATTCGTAAGTGCAATGTTCAGTTTCCAGGTGTGTGTGTGTGTGTGTGTGTGTGTGTGTGTGTGTGTGTGTGTGTGTGTGTGTGTGTGTGTGTCATGCATGCGGGTCATGCATTGGGTGTCTCTACTTGAGGGAGAGAGGCGCTTAGGCATCATTCGGGAGATATTTAGACTCTGAGTGGTTCCTACGCATTATGGGGTTGCAGCTCAGCGTGATCTGTTATGACTTATCTCGTCAGAGATGGGGGGAGGTCACGTGTGAGTCTTGCATATGGTAGTTCTCGTGGTGGGAACAGTGCTACGGTACCACTCGGCAGACATTAAGACTCTGAGTGGTGCCTGCGCGCATTATGGGGTTGCAGCTCCACGTGATCTATTATGACTTATTTCGTCAGAGATGGGGGAAGTCACGCGTAAGTCTTGCATCTAGTATGGACCACGGGTTTTGCCCAAGCCAGATTGAGTCAAAGGTCAATTGATAACGCCTTGCTATATATACACGCTGGGCTGGCGGTCCAACATCACTACCTTCTCAGTCTGCACTGTGATCTTATCTGAATAGTTTTGTACTAGTTTTGAAATGTCCATCTACGTTTTTCTTACTTTGGTGGGCTTCGCCTGGTTGCTGATTGGCCGTAAGTAAAACAACCATATTATTATATATATGTAGCAATAGAAACATATATGAAATGTATTTTTTGTAACTTTTCGTGAAATGTGAAATATTTATGTACATTACATACATATATGTTGTCACACAATTGTCAATTGTTATAAGATCATAATCCTATGCCCGCATCGGAGTCCCCTGACTTTGAAAGATCGTAAACAAATAAATGTTGAACCTCGAGAGAACCCAATGACGTCATTAGATGTAAAGTTCTTACCAAACTATGTAAAAAACCACTACAATAGTTTTTGTATGATTGTCACTGAACTGGTTTATTTATATACCGCAACCTAATTAATAATAGCACGCTTTTGCAATTCTCAGATCTTTCGAATTTATCAACCACAATACACTCG
>OX246749.1:6104478-6251978 GCA_945910005.1 Isoperla grammatica | reverse complement strand
AATTGTTGTTTTTATTAGCTTTGAGAACTTTTCGCCACAAAGTTCGTAGATATGAACGCGGTCGCTTATCAACGCGTCAAACAGAGCGTTTTTCTTGTGTAAATATAATTTTGTAACTGTCATTCACCAACTTGTTCTTGGCGACGTAAATGAAAGTCTTCGGTACGGGTATCTTAACTTCTAGTTCACACGAATATTTGTTTTAGCCAGTATAGGAATATATATGTACATTGACGCATTATTTATGAACGTTATGAGATAAAGTCACTTGATATGATATGAAATGAGATGGGTATCCAGAGGTGGGGATTTAGCCATCCCCGGTGGGAATACCTTTCAGCCAGGGATGAAATTACCAGAGGGGGAAATCCCCCCCCCCCCCCACCCCCCTCCGTCAATTCGCACCGTGTATGCACCATGCAATATGCAGTGGCGTATCAAGAAATTTGAAAATGGCGGACGACCCATAAGCAGTGTTTGCCACTCGATACTTTTTAAAACTACCTAGATATAGATACAGCTGAACTACTCTGGTGGAAATGTACCTAGACCCAGACAGATTCCTTTTTAGAAATGTACCTACGCAAAGATACAACTACAAGATAC
The DNA here is from genome assembly GCA_945910005.1 of Isoperla grammatica. Lineage (NCBI taxonomy): Eukaryota > Metazoa > Arthropoda > Insecta > Plecoptera > Perlodidae > Isoperla > Isoperla grammatica. Next base: position 6,251,372 of record OX246749.1, on the reverse strand, counting down.
ATTTACATAAATTATTCAATAAACATTCTATTCTATTCTATTCTAAACATGTACCTGCCGGATACAAGATACTCTAAACTGTTTTGTAGCTAACATATGGTTAGTATTTTGAATGAAATGATAATATGTATAAATCTACATAGATCTGAATTGTATAAATTATATCAAATAATGTAGCTCGTTTTTCAATTCTCAACGATAAATTAGGCCCATGGCATTGTACAGTTTGACAGAAACTAGTTTCAAAATAGAGGTATGAACTTCTTTATAATAATTGGCTAAAAGTTACCTAATAGATAATAATTAAAAGCAGTGGTAAATAATACAATATTGTTCAATCAATAGATATGCAGATTGTCTTATACGAATACGGTACTTATTTAGAAGGGAAGATAGGCCTATAATGAACAACATGAACATATAGAACCAAATACTTGCTTGACGTTACAAACATTTATTATTGAATTGAAATCGAATGCTAGATAGCTGCCCAAAATACAATATTGTTTAAGGACATTTGCTTGTAATATGCTCCGACAAATCATAAAATAAAAAGCCAATCAGTACCTTGGGAGGGTCGAAGCAACAAGAGTCATTATATTGGAAAACTATTATAACAAATTAAAAACTATTTTCTTGAAATAAATCTAAGATTATTGGGTCTGATTTAAATACAATAAAGGAGGTAGGAACCGGCGGTAAATTTGTACCACTTCAAATGGTATCATGGATAAGTAAGAATGTAGATTGACAAAAAGCATGTTATAAATTAACATAGACCTTGACAGTGAAAGCAACGTTCAAACGACAGTATCCAAAAATACTCAATAGAGTGCATTTTGTGCTTAGTTTTGTGTAGTGGGGTCTGTTGAATCTTGGGTACCTAGTTTTGTGAAAGTAATTCTTTTTCAAATGATACCTGCTTGTGTCTTCCTATTAAAGCCAAGTATTAAACAAAGTATCTTGCATCTAAATTGATTCCAGATACTTCTATAAAATACCTAGATACAGGTTAAAATACTTTTTTAAAGAGGATACAGGTAAAAGATACACAAAATGTATTTAGGTACAAAAACCTAGATACCAGCAACACCGCCCATAAGTGGGGTAGTTCGGGCTGGCCCCCCGATTTTTTTTTCGCCATGGTAATTTGGGTGGAAATCTGTGCAATTTAGAGCAGCCAACTGAAACAATTACTACATTTCTATCAAGACGTTTTCTTTTGATCACAAATAAGAGAAACTTCAGTATCTTATATAAAACAATATTTTATAATAAATGCCTGTATCATTTTATTATTTTAATCGAATTATTTTAATTTTTTTAATTTTTACTAATGGCTTTGATATAAAAAAAATAACTGTCTTCATTGAATGATAAAAAGTCACTGCCCACTTTTTATAAGAGGGGGTTAACCCCCTCTGGTTACGCCACTGAATCTATCTCAACAATAATTATACCACGGACTTATAATAGTAAAACCATTACATTCTATGTATGTTTTTCTAGTTTTTAGACAAAGAACGGTCTGGTCTTAAGTCCCGATTCGTATCGCAATCCGGAAATGAAAAAGGAAGTGAGGGGGTGAAAAAGTTAGCTTACATGGTTGTTATGTCGCTGTTCACAATAAAGTCGTCTCGTCGTAATGATTAAGCATGAGAAATGTACGATTGTGATCCCGATCCCGATTACAATCACGATGCCGACAATTGTGGTCGGGGCTTTACCGGTTTACTATTGTCTAGTAGTTGTAGCAAGGCTGGCTTGGACAGCAATTACGGAAAGTATTGTTTGTATATATGCCAAATTTGACTCTTCTTGTTTGTTACAAGTAAAAACACAAAATGAGAAATATTCGGACAATTCAATAATTTCGAAAAAGCCGCCGGGACAGGGCGTAAAAACGAGGACGTGTCTGGCTCTACCCGGAGGTATGGTAACACTACTTGTGTGTCAAGTGAGTCTATGATAGACAAGATAGTGTCAAAGGTAATTAAGGTTATTTAATATATAATGCTAGAGTAATATCCCATAGACCGGAACACACCATTAGTGAGACCCCCCCCCCCCCCTGCGGAATTTTGGAGACCTATATATTATGATAGAATGATGAATTTGGAGTAGAATTTGACTTGTTGGCCGCATGGCCAGTGGTGGGTGTGGCACCCAGGGGTGTCCAAAGGGTGAATTTTGCTGATTTTGTGACCATAAATTATTTTTTTACAGCCAAACCAATAAACAAATTACAAATTTTATTCCAGATTCGTGTTTAGAATCAAAAAGGTAATTTAATTTATATTTTTTCAACTCCAATATTGCCCGAAAATCAAAATTTTGATTTTAGGGTTATGTCCCTAAAATGGTCAAAAATATATTTTTTCAAAAAACTCTTCAATAAAAAGATACTGTTGTATATTTTAAGTAAAAATTAGTTTGTTGGCCACTTCTCAAGTCCTGGGTGTGGTACCCAGGGGTGCCCAGAAGTTGCATGTTTCTGTTGATATAATTACTACCATATTTTTGTACAGCTAAACCAATAAACATATTGCCAATATGATTTCAGATTCGTGTTAAGAATTACAAATTTAGTTTTATTCATATTTTTTATTTCCAATATTGCCCGGAAATCAAAATTTTGATTTTGGGGTTATGTCCCTAAAATGGTCAAATATTACTGTTTTACAAAAAATCTTCCATAATTAGATAGCGCGATATATTTTAAGTAAAAATTAGGTTGTTGGCCACTTTTAAAGTCGTGGGTGTGGCATCCAGGGGTGCCTAGATTTTGCACAGTTCTATTTATTTTCTTTCCTATAAACTATTTTTTTTAGAGCCCCACGGATAAAATACAACATCGTTTTGATTCCATATCAGTGTTAAGAATGTCAAATCTAGCTTTATCCGTATTTTCATAGTTTTGAAATGTGCCCGGAAATCAAAATTTTGATAATTAGGTTATTGTCTCCAAAATGAAAACCAATGGCCGTTTGTACCATAAATCTACAATTAATTGTATACAGTGCCCCCAATTGGTATTTATAAATAAATAAACTTGTTAAATTGTCGGTGTGGTTCTTATGGGTGGCTGAAGTGTGAATTTGGCTGATTTTTTTCACCGGAAAGTTTTTATTTTATAACTAATTGCTTATGAGTTTATTTTAATTCTGACTTCATATTCATCTTTAGAATGACAACTGAGTTTTAAGCAAATTTCATTTTTGAAATTGTACGCAAAATATTGATTATTCCAAGACCAAAATCAAAATTTTGGAATAATTTCCCCCATACCTAGTCAAAAAGTGATGTTTCCTTAGATCTGACTGGTATAACTGGTATAAAGTACACTAAATTTATAAAAATAATTACAAGTATGTTAATTGGTCTGTTACGAGAAGGTGCAGGCGGGGGAGGGGGCAAATGTGATTTTGTAGATATTTATTTATTATTTGATAAAATTGATTTTGTAGATATATTTGCTTGATTATATTTGTTTGATTTTGTAGTGTATTTGCTTTTATGTTGATAGTCCTCGTAAAGTCAAAGGTTGCTTCATGTGTTCAAGACGCTATTTTCAGTTTTGTCTCTTGATTGTTCTGTCGACGGTAACTATCTTGCATACTCAAACCGACTGAGATACTCTATCAAATCTTGATTTGAGATTTTTATAAATAGAAGTTTGTATTTTGGTTCGGTTGCAGCATCATCTATACTTTTTTATTTTACTTGTATATTCCTTTGTTACTTGTGTGTGTGGCCGTTGTAAACGTGACCAAAAAACAGGGCTTATCTTATCGCCAGAAATCTGTGAAATGTTTATGGGCGTCCGCGTTTCATTGTCAGCAACATTTCTATCGCAATGTATTTTGCAAAATGGGATTCTGACCAACATTATTTTGTGCGTACCCCGTAATGAGTACGTGCCCAATACATTAATGGAGATAACAAGCATTTCATTATCTCGTTTATATTCTAAACTATTAAAATGGGCACTTAGATTTTCAATGTTCTATCCAACTCGATTTGTTTCGGTAGTTTTTTAAGCATCGATCCTGATGGCTTACACATTTTCTAGATCACAACCAATTCAATTTCGCGTGTACACTAAAAAAAGTAGGCACTCACATCACATCTTGGTATCATATCGAATTGTTTTGAATAATCCTCGCCATTGTGCTATAAGGAAAATACGCCTACTTAATAACATTCACGTAAAATAAATTTCACTTTTTAATACTCCACACAAATTGCACACTATGTAGATAGTAATATTTATTTTAGTTTACAAACAATTTTGAAACTCGCGTACTTTTGGCCTTGTTTCTTATTGTCCTCCAATACACGTTTTGTAATATGATTTCAAATGCACCAGGCATACTTTAAATTATTAATTTGGGTATTGATTTCATATTTTAGTTACACAAACTTACATACCACATTACTATACATCACTTTCCAAATAATTATATTATATTTGTCTTTTGCGTTAATTTAAAACAAATGAACGGAAATCCAGCACTCTCTGATAAAGCAAAGTAGTTCCCATTATGTTACGTGTTACAGTCACTTCACACCATCATGAACAAAGTTCTACAATTTATGAGAAAACATAAAGCACGAAATCTACAATGTTACTTAGTTCTCGAGTAAACCACTAGTCACTACCGACTGAAAATTGAGAGTACTCCATACCAAGTAACTATAATCATCATGGCATACGCATACAATCATTCGCCTGGTAACAAGTAGGGATTTATGAAAGCGTTATGAACGCATTGTGGCATAACCTCAAAATTAAATCTTGACAACCCCCCCTCCAAAAGCTCATAACAGACAAGTTAAATGTTATCAATAAAAATATATAAATGTGAAATGTAAATGCGTTTTAAATGTTTAAAAAAATTAGGTGTACTTTATGCCAACTTTTGAAGATCTAAGAAAAGTACCACTTTTTGACCAGTTCTCGAGGAAATTATAGCAACATTGAAATTTTAATTTTGATTTTGAGGCAAATAGTATTTAAAATACAAGTAGATTAAAACTCATGTTATTCTAAACACGAATATGAAGTCAAAATTAACAAATACTAATCAGTTTGTTGGCTGTAAAAAAGGAGCTTATGGTGAAAACAAAACCATCCAAATTTGCCCTTTGGGCACACCTATCAACCAAACTGATCATTTAACAAGTTTATTTACTTTTGCACTGTATACAATTTATTGTAGATTTATGGCAATTACGGCCATTGGTTTTCTTATGGAGACAGTTACCTCAAAATCAAAATTTTGATTTCCGGGCACATTTCAAAACTGTAAAAATACGGATAAAGCTAGATTTGACATTATTAACACTGATATGGAATCAAAACTCTGTTTTATTTATCTGTGGGGCTCTAAAAAAATATTGTTAAATTAAATCAACAGAAAAATGCAACTTCTGGGCACCCCTGGGTGCCACACCCAGGACTTGAGAAGTAGCCAACAAACAAATTTTTATTTAAAATATATCGTGCTATCTAATTATTGAAGATTTTTTTTAAAACGGTATTATTTGACCATTTTAGGGACATAACCCCAAAATCAAAATTTTGATTTCCGGGCAATATGGGAGTTCAACAAATATGGATTAAACTAACTTTGTAATTTCAAATATGAATCTGAAATCATATTGGCAATATGTTTATTAGTTAAGCTGTAAAAAAATATTGTAATAATTAAATCAACATAAAAAATGCAACTTCTGGGCACCCCTGGGTGCCACACCCAGGAATTGAGAAGTGACCAACAAACTAATTTTTACTTTAAATATACAAAAGTATTTAATTATTGAAGATTTTCTTGAAAAAGAATATTTTTGACCATTTTAGGGACATAGCCCCAAAATCAAAATTTTGATTTCCGGGCAATACTGGAAATAAAAAAATATGAATAAAACTAACTTTTTGATTCAAAACACGAATATGAAATCATATGGGCAATATGTTTATTAGTTTAGCTGTTAAAAAATATGTTAAGAATTAAATCAACTGAAAAATGCAACTTCTGGGCACCCCTGGGTGCCACACCCAGGACTTGAGAAGTGGCCAGCAAACTAATTTTTACTTAAAATATACAACAGTATCTTATTATTGAAGATTTTTTTGAAAAAAGATATTTTTGACCATTTTAGGGGCATAACCCCAAAATCAAAATTTTGATTTCCGGGCAATATTGGGGTTCAAAAAATATGAATGACATTAACTTTGTGATTATAAACACGAATCTAAACGCACATTTGTAGTTTGTCTATTGGTTTGGCTGTAAAAAAATAATTTATGGTCACAAAATCAGCAAAATTCACCCTTTGGACACCCCTGGGTGCCACACCCACCACTGGCCATGTGGCCAACAAGTCAAATTCTACTCCAAAATAATCATTCTATCATAATATATAGGTCACCAAAATTCCGCAGGGGGGGGGGAGGGTTTCCCTATGTGTGTTCCGGTCTACCAGGTTGATGGGCGTTTGCCCCACAAACAGTTCCAGCACTGTGGTTCCAACTATCCAGTTTCAACCCTGGTTTGGATTGATGTCACGTGAAGTGTTTCATATTCGCCGACTTATCGTCTCGGTTAGCATCGTTGCCAACATAATATGTTGGACTTAAAATATAATGAAAAAATTATAATTAATAATAATAAATTATAATTAATATTATGTAATATAATGTATTGAATCGTCATGTAAATCAAATACCTTAATAGGAATAGCTTCGCTATTAATACGATCGACTGGTACCATTTAACACGGAAGAAGGCGGCGACACAGTTTGCAGCGCTCTGGGCGGCGCGGAGTAACCCTAAGCCCGCGAATTCAAATCTGCTGCCAGAGAGCTAGCATTTTCAGATAAAGTTTCATCAAATACTTACATACTTACACTGATTTTACCATAACTTACTATTTGTAAAATTATTTAAGACGCTCATGATGATCCTTTTTGTTTCAGTAATGCATATCATGTTCTACAATCTCGTACAATATGATATGTAACTTTGTAATGGAAGTACGACGTTCCATACAGCTAGGTTCCTATTCACAGCATGATCATAAGTTTTCATGAGTCTCTGTGGATAGCAGAGGTTGGCAGTGCTCTTGCCTAACAAATAAATATGTGTTGGCCAAATTATATGCCGACCAGCGGCCACAAACTTCAAAACAACACGAAGAAGAACGTGCGTAGAATCAGCTGTTGGGGATGAGGAGCATGGAAATAAACGAAGCAGAGCAGAGTTTCTACTTCGACAACAAATGTGTATTTGCATGTACTGCAATGAGGAGATGATTTTGGTAATAGGCGTACATTATGGTTTTAATAAAACAATGAATAAATTGCTAGCAAAGGAAAATATCAGATCAAGGAAGGCAGGGCCAAATTGTCTCCCTGTAGGCCTAGGCCTACCATGGGCTTATTATTGCCTGCCCCGGCCTGCACTATACTGGTTGTGGAATTTCGATAAAATTTTGGTGAGTAAGTGTATGCACGCCCACTAAGGTTTCTGAATGATAATCCCCCCCAACCCCTACCCCCACTGAGACTCCAACATGCATTAATGCTTTTCTAAACCATTCATCCGACTGCGATAAAATTTTGGTGAGTTAGTGTTTGCACGCCCGCTAAGGTTTCTGAATGATTACAACCCCCTTCACCCCCCCACCCCCACTGAGCCACCAACATGCAATAATGCTTTTCTAAACCATTCATCCGACTGCGATAAAATTTTGGTGAGTTAGTGTATGCACGCCCGCTAAGGTTTCTGAATGATTAAAACCCCCTTCCAAACACCCTCACTCCCCCCCCCCCCACCCCCCCTGAGCCACTAACATGCAATAATGCGTTCTATTATTATTCATCCGTTTTTGGTTTTTATTCATTATTCATCCGATTGCAATAAAACTTTGGTGAGTTATTGTGCGCACGGCCGCGAAGGTTTCTGAATGAGTACATCCCCCCCCCCCCCCCCCCCTTTGGGTACCAACAGACGGAAAAATATATAGTGTCTCAAAAAACACTTCAATAAACACAATTAAAACATAAACACTTTATTTCTTTCAGTGGCATTGCAACGCATGCCGGGTTTGCTAGTTGTAATTAAATTAACCCTTTTATTTATACAACCACGTGGGAAAGTTAGTAACTCATAATCATATAGGCCAGGCCTACGGGTATAATTCGTCGTCAAAAGTACGATACATAAGGGATGTGTACGATACGATAAGTGTCCAAAAGTAGAGTCAACTAATCACCGGTACCTAGTTGACACCCGCACAATTCAAATTCCCACCAAAATCGTATTTGTTTAGAGTGAATTAACTCGTTCTTAAAACTATCCGTTATACTATTTAAAATACGTGTTTAGTGGTTTTACAATACTACAGCTTAGTCAAAGCTACTATTATCAATATAACATGTGTCTTCATCTTATTTTACCCGTAATCGTGGGTCAAATCGAGCTTACTCGGCATACAAATTGCATGCTTAGCTCCCGCGATGGACGTTGTTGTTACTCCGCGCCGCCTCAGCGCTAGTGTCGGAGCTGTCGCCATGATTTCCTGGGAGTCGACCGTATTATTATTGCTACGGTATTTGTGTAAATGCTCTTATTGATGCCGGTAGCGAAATTGCATGCATTTCTGAACGGTTTTGGAAGGAACTTTTGCAAATTGCAAACTTTCCACTGTTACCCGCTTGCAGCATTTTGATAGCGGGTGCTTTTATGAATAATAGTCAGCGTGTAAATGCGCAAACTTTCTTACCAGTTTCAATACAAGATACTGTTTACGTCATGACCTTCTTAAAAGTCCCTAATCTACACCGCTCTATGATTATTGGGTCTGATTGGCTTATTCAAAATAAGGCGAAATTACATTTCTTAGATCGCCTAATGTATATTGGAGAGCAGGCCGAACAACAGATCGTTCCTTTATCCTTGAGTTGTTCCTCACAGGACGTGGGAAAACACTTGTCCCTTGTGAACAATGAGGTGAATATTGATCAACAATGCACATTAGATAAAGAGGAAACTCTAAAAGACCCAGCGTTCGGTGCAAAAGCTAAACAAAACGTTCAATCTTTACCCGCAGATTCTATGGAGGTCCAGGAAATCACGCGCTTACTTTTGAAACATGAAGCACTTTTCTCTGTTGTGCCTGGTAGTAGAGAAGGGTTTGAGCATACAATAGAAATGGATATAGGGACACTGATCCGTTTTTACAAAAGTCTTACTCCATACCACTATCGAAGAGGCAGGCGATGGATGACCAAGTCCATCAAATGTTCTAATGGCATATAATAGAAGTGCCCCGTCCTCATACATAAACCCAATGGTCACCGTCGTGAAGCCAGATTGGTCGGTGCGCATTGTTTAGACGGACGCTTGTTGAATAGTCGTATGTGTCCACAAAACAATACTCCACCCCCCATACAAGAGACTTTACAAAAGTTCCATGGAATGAAGTATTTCACTACTTTAGATTTAACAAACTCTTTCTGGCAACTTCCCTTACGTAAACAAGACAAGAAATGTACTGCATTTCTACACAATGGTATTTCTCACACATATTGTGTTGTGCCCTATGGGTTGCAATCGAGAGTGGCAGGACTGACACGTTGTCTAAATAAAATATTGAATACAGACATAAAATGTTACGTCACCATTTATGTAGATGACCTTCTGATGGCGTCGCCCGATTTACATTCGCATTTACAACACCTGGATGCTGTGTTTACGGCTCTCAGTAATGTAGGAATTACTGTAAAGCTTGAAATGTCAATGCTTGCAAGCTGAAGTAAATTACCTAAGGCACATTGTCTCAGCTGAGGGTGTTCGAGTGGACGCTGATAAGGTACGACCTATTGTGGATTTCCTCCATCCACGAAACGCAAAGATAGATAGATATTTGGGCTTAACGTCTCATATTTTGCAACGTGGCTAATCGAGACAATGAGTGGGTGAAATATGAAGATGAAATAGGGGTATGGTTGGAGGAAAGGGGCAAGTAGGAGGGCGAGGAGGAAGGGGAAGGGGAGGATCGGGAAAAGGGGAAGGACGTGGACTGCCTTTCGTCTGGCTCCTCCACCTCGACCTGTCCGGCTAGGGTGGCCCTACCAGAAGCATACGCTTCCGCCGGCATAGCTCCAGGAATCATCAAAGCGCACAAACCTGCCCACCACGATAAGGTAGCAGTCCCTGGGCAAAGCAATTACGTCGGTTCTTAGGCATGTGTACGTTCTTTAAACGGTTATGCGACCAGTACGCACACGTGGTGGGGCCTTTATACACTTAATGCAAGGGCATTTTTAATGTGATTAATCATAAAAATATAACCAACCGCTCAAAGTGTGAGAGTTTCTAAAGACCAAAAGGTGTTTTGGTTGGCATTTATTGCATTGTGTTGTTCTTATTTTTCCCCCTGGTTTAATTACTAGAATATTGTTGTTTTTGCTTTAGGTATGTTCATGTACTTGATTTGCGTTTGTATTGTTCTTAAATTACGACCATGATTGACTAATGTACACCCACCAGTGATCACGATTAAACATTGTTTCCAAGTATTCTTGTGTTAGTTTTAGGTATTTTCGAGTCCTTCATTAAACATTGGAAACATGTATTCTTGTATTAGTTTTTGGTACTATCGTATGGACTCAGTACTTGATTTTAAAATTGTATTTGTATTTTCAAAAATTGTGACCATTGTTGCACACGCTTCATTTAAAGATTTTATAACTGCTTGTGTCTCAGTGAAACAAAGGTTATACAATCTGAGGGAGAATGTATGGTCACCACCCCTCCTTCTCTATGTCAGGTCGGGGTGGGCGGACCGAAGAGGCCCCTTGGTCAAGGCCTGTGAGAGGGAGGTTAAGTGTGTAACGGGAGAGCCCAGTGACCGGACACGGTGCTGGGCGGTTGTGTGTTCCATGTGTGGTAGTATCCAAATATTCCTAGTTTTAATAAATAATCTTCTTTCTTATGCATTCGTGTAATTAGTGACATTACTCAGCATTTAACTATCCTAAATCGTGATTGGAGATGTAAGAAGGTTTCATTTTAAAGAACTAGGAATCTTTAGGTTCTACCACAACAGCCTTTAGTTGTTTCTCCATGGCAACGTCAAACTTTGATCACAAATGTGGCCGCCACGCGCAAAGATGTGACGTACGTGCAGCCTATGAAAAGATAGGTCCGCTTTTTCCAAATAACCTGTTAAAAGTCTGTCCGCTCATAGTAGAAACATTTAGAGCTAATGACCCAAGGTCCGTCGATCCCCTGGCGGACGTTTGGTAAACCTCAAAGTTTGGTCTTCTCATGGGCACGAAAATCGCCATTCTCGTGCCCACTATAAAAACTGGTTTACTACTTAAATCTACCAAATTAATTATGCAAAATTTGATTTCAGAATACATAACTTAAAAATGTTGATTTCAATTAGATGAGATGCTGTTTTGAGCCAGAATTGGTTTTAACAGACCAATTCATTTGTTTTACTGAATGATTCTCTCATTTGAAAAACGTGATTTTTAACATAGTGACAATGGATGGGACGACCTGACTTGGGAGTTCGACGGACCCCCGCCAGGGGATTTACGGACCTTGCTAATGACCAATGTTTACTAATAGACCGTGAAATAGGGTGCGTCTTGTAGATAGCCCAATGCCTGCATACTTGTGACATTAGTTTCACTGAAACTAGATTATTGTGTTTGTTCTGTGTCTCAGGGGTGGCGTCCTACAGCCTCACCATGACCCCGGACTACGTGCGAGTATCCCAAGCCCTCCAGACTGTCACCTTCACCTGCTCTGCTGACGTAGCCCTGGCCGGGTGTCAGTTGTATTGCAACGCGACATAATTGTGTTTGTTCTGTGTCTCAGGGGTCGCGTCCTACAGCCTCACCATGACCCCGGACTACGTGCGAGTATCCCAAGCCCTCCAGACTGTCACCTTCACCTGCTCTGCTGACGTAGCCCTGGCCGGGTGTCAGTTGTATTGCAACGCGACATAATTGTGTTTGTTCTGTGTCTCAGGGGTCGCGTCCTACAGCCTCACCATGACCCCGGACTACGTGCGGGTATCCACAGCCCTCCAGACTGTAACCTACACCTGCTGTGCTGGTGTAGCCCTGGCCGGGTGTCAGTTCACGTGGTGGGACCGTGGTGGCAAGGAAGGTCCACTGCTGGATCTTAGTCGGGGGTCTCTGTCCCAGGCCAACACTACCCATCTGACCTCTGAGCTCACCGGCTACAGCTACAGCGGCCGGGGTCTGGGGGCGGGGGACTGCGGGGTCGCCCTGAATGTGACGGGCATTAAGATATGGATGGTCGCTTGTCGAGTCCGAGCCGGGAACGGTGGCTGGAGCTACACCTGGGCCGACCTCTATGCTCAACGTGAGTTTCACTGTTTCCACACACTTGAGCGCGTTGTGAGGCTCGTTAGTGTAGTCACTAGTGGGTTTAGTTTATTCCGGATTCCAATGCAGAAGCACTAGGGCTAGATTCCCGGTTCGGGAATTGACTTTATCTTTGTATAATATAGGGAAAATTACAATTATCCGCATGAGATACATTTAAGAAATAAAGCTTTTAAGCGGACAGTAGGGCCTGTATAATAAATAAATTTAAATTTAACCAATACAAAACCGATCAGCCTAACTACCTACACAAACACATTAAGTGTTTAAATATTGTGCGGCCATTTTTTGAGCACATTCTGTTTTTAAGTACAAAGTTATCGGGCTTCGAAAGGCTTTTAAAATTCATGAAGTAAACGAAAAATAAAATTTAAAAAATCGTATTATGTATGGTAATGATACACGTAACATAAACATGTATCGATTTAGTGAAAGAATTCTGTACGGCAAAAATAAAAATAATTTATGTTTGTTTTAAAATTATTATTGACTGTAATTTTTAATTTTTAAACCCCGATTCATCATTTTTAAACCTTAGTTATTATGAACGTATATTTTTAATTTAAAAAGATGTTGTTGAGAAATGAATGAGTTCTACTCGCTCCTATCTTAAAAATTCTTAATGCAAGAAAAGAAGATTTAGGTGAAAGAGTGTCCTAAATATATAGCTGACCGCTTAATTTGCAAAAATACCATACAAACGTAACTTATGAATTCCAGTTGTGCATCAAGTTATTCTTAATGGAAAACTTCAATGTTAATTCCTATTCAATTATAAATTAACACTTTTTAAGATCTAGGAGAAAGATTTATTGAAAGAGATCTCATACATTTCTAAACGATTCTCTTCAAAGTTTCAGAGACGTTCATAATAGCAAGTTTCAAAGCTGGCGTATTGGGTTTTTATAAATGATCATTTAAGTGCAATGTTAATAACCCACAAAATAAATACGCAATCAGTGGAATTAAATTGCAATAACTATACATGGTTTTATTTTTTTATCGCTTGCTTTCTGAATTGTACTTGAGCCCCTTTGGAGATCGGTAAAATTGTATAAAAAGACAGAATGTGATCAAAAATGGTTGGTAAATGGTCGCAAACTTCTTAAACAATTAGTATTTAATATTATGATGCTGATGTACGTGTGTCCACAATTTCATGTTGATATGTTCACATTTGTAAAATTCTTAATTCTTAATTATAAAATGTCCCCTTAAAAGCTAATTTTAATAAAATTACTCCTATGAACGAATGAGCTAAAACTGGGCGCGAGGCTAACGCTAGACCGCCTCAGGCTATGAGAAGAGGTTTCCTATAGCGCAGACGGCCCTGCATTATTACCGGCTCCGGCCACGTGCGTGGAAGGGTTTCCTTATTATCTCCCATGGAGGTGGACAAGTTGACATGGGTAGCGACATCTGCTTATTTATATTTTATTGCGCATATGACTGTTTGTTTCTTTTGATGTGACGTGTGACTGAAGAATCATGCATATAATTATTTTTTGTCGCAATATTTGAAATTCAAGGAAAAAAGAACGAAGTCGCTACAGCTATTTCGACATGATACAAGTATGAAAATCATAGATGAAGCGAACTTTGAAAATAAATAAAAGCCTATTAAATTAAACAATATATGATTGTATTGTGCACAAAAGAATACAGAATCTGTAATTGTTTAGTTAAATTATTCTGCGGAAAGAGAAAAGTTGTTCTTTTGTAGTGCGTTGTTGTTTGCTTTTGTAAATAAGTAATTAAGCGAGCGAAGCGAGCGTCTCCATTAGACTCTTACGGCACTTCGTTCGTTTTTTTTTTTATATCTGTCGATAGTGGTCGAACGGAACGTCCGATCAACTTGAAATTTGGAGTTATAGTAATAGTAATCAATTAAAACACTTTACTTCTTACCAGTCCGAGATAATGTTTTCATTTTTCAATAACCAGCTTATCCCAAACCCCATTAACCGCATTGTTAATAACGAGCGTGCTCGCGACTTCGTTCGCTTGAAATTTGGGTTTCTTGTTGTCTCTTGACAATGGATTTATATTTTTACTACAATGAATTGTTTGTCATAGTGTCACATAAAGTTCACTATTAACATTTAGATTTTCCGCCCCGCTTGTCTACTGCTCAAACTCATGCTGAGACAGTGTGATGGTGCACTCGGAGACGTAAGTAAATCAAGGGCCGGACTGAACATGCTTTACTCTAATAAGTCTACTGCACTCACCCTATATCGTGCATCGTGCATAGCTTATTACACTTTGAAAATATTGACTTAATATAGTAATAGGCATGTGTCTACAATCGCATGAATACGTAACAAAACACCCATAAACACAACACGCTATCTGTAAATGCTCGAACATAAACCAATGGCTACAACATTTTCGTAAAATACAAAAATCATCATAGAAACAAAATTAAAAACGAAAATATATTAAATTAGTATGACAAGGAAAACTGTGTGCATTTATAAAACCAAAATTGATTAATATACAAATGATGAAACTCTAAAAGTATTCACTGTGCATTAGAATGGCTAACAATAGACAGCGCATGGCCGGTAGAGGCAACCCTTCTATTATTCGACGGAACTCCGCGCGCTCGCTGCGAGAACACTTTATGAATAGACTTCCAAGTTTGAACAAAATAGCGGACTTGTCGCAAAATTGTCGATCTTCCAGGTCTAGCGTTAGGGTCGCGCCGAGTATAGTTGTAGAGTTCGTCGATGCCCACAAAGCCAACTTTCAAAAATAAGAATATAAAAATTAAAATACCAAAAGTAAAATAATATAAACTGAAAATCAGCAAGTAATATATTGTAACTGAGTTGGTATAGATAGACTATAACACAAACATCACTATAGGAGTGTTGTTTATCTGCTCCCTAATTACAGGGTATGGCACCATCTCTCACACCCTGACACCGAGGGAGGCCGTCGTTCTCCAGGGCGGGGAGGCGAGGTTCAGGTTGAAGGCGCAGAGACCGTTGGACTGGTGCCGCTTCTACCCGCCAGGCAAGAGTCTTGTCTTCAACCAGGGATCCGAGTCTGCCGACAGCGCCGGCCGGCATCTCTACCTGGGGGCTGGACTGCAGAGCGGCGAGTGCGGTCTGGCTGTGAGCAACGTCAGCGAGGAGGACAACGGGCCGGTCAGGGGTTTCATCTACGCGTTCAGGGACAAGCTTGAATACAGATACATGACTCTCATTGTAGCAAGTAGGTTTACCAACAAGACTTCCACTTTGCCACGGTTCAGTCAATGAATGTTCAAGACTCATGGCATCTACAATAATCTGTTTTAGAAATGACTGTCCCTTATTCTGATGGTTCATTTAATAACACTTTAAATTTTAAAATTAATAAAACAAAACTTGAATACAGTTTGGTGATATTTTGAATATAATTTACCAAAATAATAGCTCCAATGACAGAACCTAATTATCTACAATGCACGTGTGCGTTATGTTACGGGGTCCTTTGTTGTATTTGGGCCAAACACACATTGTGACTAGTTGTAGCTAAGCCCCCACTGTGAGGTGTTTTAAGAATGATCATCATACGTCAAAAACAATTAAAACTACTTTCAACCTCCTATCTGAAAAACTGACTGAGATATGGGCCCTTTTGTTGTAATCGGGCCTAACCCACAATGTGACTAGTTGTAGGTAGACCCCCATTGTGAGGTGTTTAAGAAATTACAATCATTTGTCTAAAACGATTTAAACCACATTCTACCTCTTATCTGTCAGACTGACTGAGATATGAGCTGTTTTGATGTATTAGGGCTAAACACACATTGTGACTAGTTATAGCAAGACCTTTACTGTGAATTGTTTTTAAAATCGCAATCATACGTAATAATCGATTGAAATCATTTCCATCCTTCTATCAGTAATACTGAATGAGATATTGGCCAATTTGTTGTATTAGGGTCTAACACACATTGTAAATAGTGGTAGACCATCCCTAAGTGTTAGGGTTGGTCTACAACTATTGACACTATTACAACTATTACAACTATTTTCTACACGACCACTTGTGAGCTACACGAGGTTAGATGATTGTATGTCTCAGTGTTGCAATGTCATGCTTCAGGTCTCCCCAGCGCACCAACCCTGAGTGTTGCCTACACGGCCACCTGTGAGCTGCACGAGGCTAGATGATTGTATGTCTCAGTGTTGCTATGTCATGCTTCAGGTCTCCCCAGCGCACCAACCCTGAGTGTTGTCTACACGGCCACCTGTGCACTGCACGAGGCTAGATGATTGTATGTCTCAGTGTTGCTATGTCATGCTTCAGGACCCCCCAGCGCACCAACCCTGAGTGTTGTCTACACGGCCACCTGTGCACTGCACGAGGCTAGATGATTGTATGTCTCAGTGTTGCTATGTCATGCTTCAGGTCCCCCCAGCGCACCAACCCTGAGTGTTGTCTACACGGCCACCTGTGAGCTACACGAGGCTAGATGATTGTATGACTCAGTGTTGCTATGTCATGCTTCAGGACCCCCCAGCGCACCAACCCTGAGTGTTGCCTACACGGACACCTATGAGCTGCACGAGGCTAGATGATTGTATGACTCAGTGTTGCTTTGTCATGCTTCAGGTCCCCCCAGCGCACCAACCCTGAGTGTTGTGTACACGGAAGCCAGCCTCACGGCTACCTGTGTAGTGAACGGAGCTCGTCCTGTCGCCAACATATCCTGGATTCTGGGAGATGACGTCATCCGCGAGGACTTGCTGGCAGATACTCTAGGCAACGTTCAGGACGCGTGGAGGTGGCCCTGGATGAAGGGATCTGTCATGCAGAGACTCACACTCACCCGCCAGACTAAGGACAATGGCAAGGTCCTAAAATGTGTTGTATCTCATGTGACCTTGGCCCGGCCGTTGGAGGCGACGGAGACGATCTCATTCACTGGTAAGTTATGTTTGTATACATGTTGTGTAGAACGGATATTTTCACGGTTTGATGCTGCTTCCCTCCATCGCTATGTGACCACCGCTTACCCCCGTTACAAACCGGTTCCAACATAAGTCTGGTCGGGGGGTGACATGTCACTAGTTTCTCGGGCTGTGGCTTCTAGTGCTGGCAAGCTGTGCTCAGCACCCCGGTTACAACATAAGTCTGGTCGGGGGTGACATGTCACTAGTTTCTCGGGCTGTGGCTTCTAGTGCTGGCTAGCCGGGCTCAGCACCCCGGTTACAACATAAGTCTGGTCGGGGGGTGACATGTCCCTAGTTTCTCGGGATGTGGCTTCTAGTGCTGGCTAGCCGGGCTCAACACCCTGGTTCCAACATAAGTCTGGTCGGGGGAGACATGTCACTAGTTTCTCGGGCTGTGGCTTCTAGTGCTGGCTAGCCGGGCTCAGCACCCCGGTTACAACATAAGTCTGGTCGGGGGATTGTGTTTGTTCTGTGTCTCAGGGGTCGCGTCCTACAGCCTCACCCTGACCCCGGACCACGTGCGAGTTTCCACAGCCCTCCAGACTGTCACCTTCACCTGCTCTGCGGGCGTAGCCCTGACCGGGTGTCAGTTGTATTGCAACGCGACATAACTGTGTTTATTCTGTGTCTCAGGGGTGGCGTCCAACAGCCTCACCATAACTCCGGACCACGTGCGAGTTTCCACAGCCCCCCAGACTGTCACCTTCACCTGCTCTGCTGGTGTAGCTGTGACCGGGTGTCAGTTCACGTGGCGGGACTATAAAAACAAGGAAGATCCACTGCTGGATCTTAGTCGGGGGTCTCTGTCCCAGGCCAACTCTACCCATCTGACCTCTGCGCTCACCGGCTACAGCTACAGCGGCCAGGGTCTGGGGGCGGGGGACTGCGGGGTCACACTGAAGGTGACGGGCTATAAGGTGTGGATGGTCGCTTGTCGAGTCCGAGCCGGGAACGGTGGCTGGAGCTACGCCTGGGCCGACCTCTATGCTGACAGTGAGTTTCACTTGTTCCACACACTTGAGCGCGTTGTGTGGCTCGTTGGTCTCTAGTGGGTTTAGTTTATTTCCTGATTCCAATGCAGAAGCACTTGGGCTAGATTACCGTCTCGGGGTGGATTTTTCATCTTTTGAACTTCACTTTATCGTTGTATGATATAGGAAAAAATACAATAATCCGCATGAGATACCTTTAAGAAAATAAGCTTTTAAGCGGACTGTAGGGCCAGTATAATAAATACATTTAAATTTAACCAGTATAAAACCGATCAGCCTCAGACTACCTACACAAATACATCAGCACCATAATATTACACTTTAAGTTATTAGATATTGTGCTGCCATTTTTTGAGCACATTCTGTTTTTAAGTACAAAGTTGCCGGGCTTCGAAAGGCTCCTAAAATGCATGAAATAAACGATAAATAAAATTTAAAATAAGTCTTATTAGATGAGCGTAGCGAAGCGGAGTGAATCTCTCCATACAACTCGATCGGCGCTTTGTCTGTGTGTATGTATGTCTGTATGTCTGTATGTGCGCTAAATTTTGTTCGTCGCGCACAGGTCAAACGGCTTGACGTATTTGGCTGAAATTTTCGGGCAACGTTCGTGACCACTAAACTCGATGCTGTTTACATAACCAGCAATATTCGTCAAGATGCCAACCTACAAAAAAGTAATTACTGAAAAATAAAATGTGTTTATTTATTTAATTAAATGAAAACTTACCAACGGATTTAAATAATGTTTATCATGTAAGTTTATATCAACTGTACCAACAGTTGACAATTATTTCAAAATTAAGCGTTTATCCGCCATGTTATAAGAAAATATTGTTTATTTACAACAATAATTTCTTCATTTTTACAGTGTTCCGCCGATATGATTCGCATTTGCGGACTTTTGCAATTAGATGCACATAGTATACACCAAAAATAGCGTACGTAACAATACCTATGCACTATTATTTGGAATCTCGATAGTTGTCATAAAATGGCTACAATGACATAAGATGCCAACCTACAAAAAATTAACAACTGAAACACATGTTTTGTTATTTATTTAATTAAATTAAAACTGATACACGGATATTAATGATTTTTTATACGTAGGTCCACATCAATACTACCAACACTCGACATTAGTTTCAAAATGGTAGCTTTAACCGCCATGTTATAAACAAATATTGTTTATTTACGGAAGTAATTTTCTTTGTTTTTACAGTGTTCCACCGATATGATTCGCATTTGCGGACCATTGAAGTAAGATGCACAAAGCCGGCCGAAATGGCTTACGCAGTCATACCTTTCTCACTATGTATTTGGAATTTCGATAGCTAACATAGAATGGCTACAATGACGTGTTATATTTAATGACATTCACGGCAAATATGCAAAAGTTAACTACGAACTGGGTCGACGAATTAAAAAGCTTTTATTATGATTTAAAAGCGGGTTATCGTATGATTCAACAATATTACATCTTAGATATAGTCTGTATCTACATTATGGAACTTTCAATTCACTGGTAGCCTCAATAGTTTATGAATTAGAGCCTATTAAGTAGACCACGGTCGAATGAAATTATGCGAAATTCCATTGAAAAATCAACTTACAGGTTTTAATTCATTTAAAGAAAACATTTTAACGGATTAAAATAACATTTCGTGCATTTATTAGCAACATATCGAGAAATATTATACACAAGGTACAAGGTTGTAACTTGATCCGCCATCTTGTAAAAAATCATATCTTTATTATAAAGTTTTTTTTTTTTTTTTAAAGAGTAATATGATATTCAAAAGATTTGTTTGCTTTAATACACTAAAAAAATTCGCTCATCTGGCAACGCGGAGCGTTTTCCTAGTGATACACATAACATAAACACGTATCGATTTAGTGAAAAACATTCTGTACGGCAAAAATAAAAGGAATTTAAGTTTGTTTTAAAAATAACATTGACTGTAATTTTTAATTTGTAATCCCCGATTCTTTAGTTTTAAACCTTAGTAGGCCTAATTATAAACGTATTTTTTAAATTTTAAAAGATTTGGTTGAGAAATAAATGAGTTCTCCTCGCTCTTATCTTAAAAAGTGTTAAGGCAAGAAAAGAAGATTGAATTGAAAGAGTGTCCTTAATGTATTATAGCTGACGGCTTCATTTGCAAAAAATACCATGCAAAGGTAACTTATGAATTCCAGTTGTGCATCAAGTTATTTTTAACGGAAAACTTTAATGTTAATTTCCCATTTAATTATAAATTTACACTTTTTAAGATCTAGGAGAAAGATGTATTGAAAGAGATCTCATTCATTTCTTTACAATTCTCTTTAAATTTTTAGAGGCGTTCATAATACCAAGTTTCAAAGCTGACGTATAGGGTCTTTATAAATGATCATTTAAGTGGCAACACACAAAATAGATACGCAATCAGTGAAATTGAATTATAATTACTATACATGGTTTTATTTTTTATTGCTTGCTTTCTGAATTGTACTTGAGCTCTTTTGGAGATCAGTAAAATTGTATAAAAAGACAGAATGTGATCAAAAATGGTCGGCAAATGGTCGCAAACTTCTTAAAGAATTAGCATGTAATATCATGGTGCTGATGTACGTGTGTCCACAATTTCATGGTGATATGTTCACATATGTGAAATTTTTAATTATATAGGCTAATGTCCCCTTAAAAGCTAATTTTAATAAAATTACTCGTATGAACGTATGAACTAAACTGGGCGCGAGGCTAAAGGCCCATTTACGATTAAACTTAACCGTAAACTTACAACTTAAAGTAAAGTTTGGCTTATGGAAGATCACATGATTGTTTACGACCAAAACTTAAACTTAGTGTTGGGCTACGGTTATGTTTGGAACGATCAAACTTTAAAATAAAAATAAACTTAACAGTAAGAAAGAACCAATCAGCGCCAGCCGCAAGGCCTAGGCTAGCTAAATCGAAAATGGAGCCGAAACATGCTCAGAATTTATTTGACGAACCGTTATTAAATGAGTTTATGAAGACCTAGCGTCTACGTTTAAGTTAAAGTTTACTTCTAAGTTTTTATCGTGAATGAGCCTTAAGGCTCATTCACGATGAAAACTTAAAAACTATTAGTTTAGATAAAAACTATTAGTTATGGTAAGGCTGGGGTAGGTAGGGTTATTTTAGGTTACGTAAGGTTGGGGTATGTTAAGTAGGTTAGGGTAGGTGAGTTAGGTTAGGTTAGGTTAGGTTAGGTAGGTTTCATCTATGAGGATTTTTCTTTTAAATTTGTTAGGTTAAAGTAGTCTAGCGTTAGGGTTGCGCCGAGTATAGTTGTAGAGTTCGTCGTTGCCCAGAAAGTACACTTTCAAAAATAATATCATAAAAGTTGAAATACCAAAAGTAAAATAAAATAAACTGTAAATCAGCAAGTAATTTATTGTAACTGAGTTGGTGTAGACTATAACACAAACATCACTGGGGGAGAGTTGTATATCTGCTCCCTGGTTAAAGACTATGGCGCCATCTCTCACACCCGGACACCGAGGGAGGCCGTCGTTCTCCAGGGCGGGGAGGCGAGGTTCGCGTTGAAGGCGCAGGGACCGTTGAAAGAGTGCGACTTCTACCTGCCAGGCAAGAATCTTTACTTCGACCAGGGATCCGAGTCTGCCAGCAGCGCCGGCCGGCATCGCTACCTGGGGGCTGGACTGCAGAGCGGCGAGTGCGGTCTGGCTGTGAGCAACGTCAGCGAGGAGGACAACGGGCCGGTCTGGAGTTACATCGACGCGTCCGGGGACGAGGATGAATCCAGATACATGACTCTCATTGTAGCAAGTAGGTTTACCAACAAGACTACCACTTTGTCATGGTTCAGTCAATGAATGGTCAAGACTCACGGCAGCTACAACAATCTGTTTTAGAAATAACTGTCCCTTATTGTAATGCTCCAATGAATAACACCTTAAAATTTGAATTCAATAATAAAAACTTGAATACAGTTTTGAAATCTTTTGAATATTATTGACTAGGGTAATAACTCTGATGACAGAACCTATCTATTCTATTGTGTACACGGCTTATTTCCTAGAATTTCATAATTGGCTACAAAAACAACTGTAAAAGCTAAATTCCAAGTTTAATATAATGTTTTATTTGAATCAACGTTTCGGAAACTTATTCCCTAATATAGATCAGACCACAACGATCTTGAAACTATTTTATTTTTTCTTGTAGCGTTATTATTAGATGAATGCAAAACAAACGATTTTGATACTGCATACATGAATTACATAGTACGTTTCTTCAAAATCCTACTACAAAGACGATTAAAAGATGACAATATGCAAAAATGTATATAAAAAACGATTGTGATAATTGAAAATTACGTAAACCCAAAGCAAAAATAACAAAACTAGCACGGGGTGTATTACAGAATACAATAGCCCCCAATCTGATTTAACGATTTTCTAGCCTTGAATATTGACATGAATGGGATGCATTCCCAATTGTTGTACAAAATTTGGTCATCTCTCAGAACCGGTTTTCCCCGGTTATTCTGCATCGTTGTCCGAGTGGTCACCACTGTAGATGATTGTATGTGTAAGTGTTGCTATGTCATGCTTCAGGTCTCCCCAGCGCACCAACCTTGAGTGTTGTCTACACGGCCACCTGTGAGCTGCACGAAGCTAGCTGATTATATGTCTCAGTGTTGCTATATCATACTTCAGGTCCCCCCAGTGCACCAACCCTGAGTGTTGTCTACACGGCCACCTGTGAGCTGCACGAGGCTAGCTGATTGTATGTCTCATTGTTGCTATATCATGCTTCAGGTCCCCCCAGCGCACCAACCCTGAGTGTTGTCTACACGGAGGCCAGCGTCACGGCCACCTGTGAGGTGAACGGGGCTCGTCCTGTCGCCAACATATCCTGGATTTTGGGAGATGACGTCATCCGCGAGGACAAACTGGTGGAGACTCTAGTCAACCCTCAGGACGCGTGGAGGTGGCCCTGGATGAAGGGATCTGTCATGCAGATACTCACACTCTTCCGCCAGACTAAGGACAACGGCAAGGTCCTAAAGTGTGTTGTATCTCATGTGACCTTGGCCCGGCCGTTGGAGGCGACGGAGACGATCTCATTTACTGGTAAGTTATGTTTGTATACATGTTGTGTTGAACTTATATTTTTTCAGTTTGTTGCTGCTTCCCTCCATCGCTATGTGACCACCGCTTCCCCCGTTACACCCCGGCAATCACATCATATTCACACACTTTTCATATTTTGTTATTTAAAATCAGTCATGTTTGCTATGCTTGGGTCTTGGGTACGTTACTACAGGGCAGAGCTGCAAACTATGTCGAACTAAAGATATCTGCTCACTTCACACTTTCCTCCCAATGAGCGTCGTCGAAGATGTATAATTCGGACCTTATGAAACCGATTATGACATTGAAGTTGTAATTTTGTTATTTCTGTAGATTGATGAATGTTAAGTCGAGTTTAAGGGGTTCCCAGGGTTCCCTGGCTAATCTTAGCTCGATGCCAACATTTCGAGTCTATCGATCGACCTTGATGTCCGATCGACCAATACTGTAGAGGGTATGAATAAACGATAACAGTGCAGTCATTGTCGTTATCAATGTGATTGCTTTACATTGTGTAGAAAAGAGGTGTGTATCTTTTGAACTTAGTCTAACATTGCCACGTCTAATGATGATGATGATAATCTAGACTAAATTGTACTGAAAAATCTGGTAAAATAAACATCAGACTTCTACAAACTAAACTGTTTAAGTGTTAAAGAATTGTGTGATTTCTTTCTTTCTACATCGGTAGAAGTAGTCGTTTGAAGTTGGAGCATTATTTTTCCACGTTAGGCTTTACATTTCACCAAAAATATTAAATATCATACATAAAACATTTGCTTTGGTTTCAGAAGCAGTAAGTGCGACTACGCAGCTTGCAGTCAGCAGCGCTACACCTGGAGCTGCCCTCCCCACATGAAAAAAAAAAATACATTTGAATATGTTTTATAAAATGCTTTTCATCACATAAATGTTTTATGTAAAATGTATTTTGATATAGGCTACTTAAAATTAATTTACAATTTGGCCCAATTTCTTATATTTAAAAAGGATTCAAAATAGATTTGAATGCTATCACATAATTTTTTGTGGACGAGTTCATAAAATGTGTTATGACTCAATTTCATAAATGAATTTATAATATACATGGAATAATGTGTTTTACTTGTCTTATTTGAAACAATAATTTAAGACAATAGTGGTAATGTATTTTTCATCTATTCATGTAAAGCTATTGATAATCTGTTGTGTGTAATATATTTAAAACACATGCTTCATAATGTATTAATAATCTACTTTGGAGTATTTATTCACAATGCATTATATGACATAAATTAAAAACATATTATGCATAACCTATTAATTATCTATTTTGGTGTATATATTTTTGATTGTATTTGGTAGGTAAATAAAATTCCATTCTTTAAGTTACATTACATAGCATGATTTATTTAAAAATATATTTCTGAAAGCTTAAAGGGATAGTCAGATGAAGAACTAAAAAATCACCAATAAGTCATTAGTCCATGAAATTCAGTTATGTGTAAAATACAATTGATATAGGTTGCTTCAATGCAAGAAAAAAAATAGTGAACAATTAGCTATTCTACTAGATTCCCTTCGGCAGCTCTTGCTGCATTTTTCTTCTAAAGCGTAGAGTAACTGTATCGGTTCTGAGGTCGCTGGCGCCTTCCCGATAGACAGAGGACTCATTGTGTAATACGAGTCCAGCCAGCGCTCCGCGAAACGCTCGGCGACTGCGGACAGTACCGCTCAAATCAGATTGCAACTTTTCTACACATCATGTCACAAAAAAATTAATTGCAAGGTATGTAGTAGAAGTAAACGTTCGTACTAAGAAGCATGTTATCGGTAGAGAAACGATGCACATTAAACCTCCTGATCGATTTTTGATCAGTGCCCTATTTTAGCGGTGGTTTTACTTTCTCAAGGCAACATTTTTTTCATATGGGAATTACCATGAGAAAAGTTGCTCGGTGCTACTTGGTAGCACCAAACCAAATAATCGCGTTTTCTTTAATTTTTTAACCGCCTGCTTTTAAAGTATGGTATCTTTTAGTCATGTTTTTTATATTTAAAGGTGGACATCTACAAATGGTAGTTCTTTAGTTTTTCACCCGACTATCCCTTTAATTATAGATGCACACAGTAGAAAGTACAAAGAGACACAAGTAATTAGTTGATCTTCAGATGTGGCCCTTTTTAATGGTTGGGAATTTTACCAAAGCAGCTTCTAAAACAAATGCAAAAATAAATATCGTAAATCAAATGAGCTTTGTATCACAAGATGTAGGCCTTAGTAGCGGCAAAGATTACTGACAAGGGAAAGATGTTTCATAATCATCACCATGTTAACTACACTACTACAACCAAACAATCCTGTGCATGTGTGCAGATAGGCTTCTTAGGTTGCGAAATGTCAGCAACAATTAAAGGGGGGTGGAAGGTACTTCATCCCCTCGTGTCTAACATTGCAAGAATCATATCCCACTAGGCATGCGGTAGATTATCACAGAGAACGGCGTTAGAGCTCCAAGCCTTTAGCGGCATTGTAGTTACTGGAAACAAAATTAATGCAGTCTTACAATAAATAAGAAGTTTTGTTAATTTTACTTTTCGAGACAACTCCAGGACACTGATATAAGGTGTATGAATTCGGGACAGTCCCGGTTTCCAGTGACGGATTGTCGCCCTTCAAATAACGCGGTTTAGTGGTAGTCAACTCAATAGCAGGTGAAGCGCAAAGGGCTGAATATGAATATTACATTTGTACGTGGTATTTAATGCTGGTAAAATTAACGTTTAAAATACTTGCACTTTGTAGTTTATATAAAGCAACTTAGCTGACTTAGGTCCAGTCTTACAATGTCCCAATAACTACTTATTCGTCGAATAGCTTGTTGTCTCCATGGCAACAACCAATCAAAACTCCTGAAATCCTCCAAATAGCTTAATTGCTGCAAATAACTTTCCTATTAGCATATTGTAAGATCGGCCCTAAGTAGAAGTACAGTGATTCAAGTACTATTAGGAAAATAAATAAATAAATAATTATATAAAATATAATTAATTTTATGCATGAAGTAAAATTTTAATTTTTATCAACGTCTCCGTGTCAAATAAATTAACTTGGTGGATGGTAAACATTTCAGTACGTAGTCTACCGAGTTCTATTACTATATTATATTTTTCATTATACCAACTGTTGTTTTTTTTGGGGGGGGGAAGGGGGGAGGCTTTTAATTTTTGCGATATGCTATCTATATGGAAGAGTGTGTGGGTGGCCTGATTTTGGACCAGGGAGTCAGTTTGGGCCAAAATTGTGTGATATCATTTACAGACAGTCCCCTTTGAGTATGTTTTAAACTATACATACCTTCAAGTAACGATACTAGTCTGAGAAGCGATGTTTGATCGAGGTACCGGTGTCCACGTAGTTTCTTCGCCAATGTTGAGGTAGGCCTAACCCAAAAAGTTTGTCATCGGAAGGCATCTGGGAAAAATAATAAATATTGATATCAGCAGTACTCTATAGAAGGGTGAATTCAGACATTTGTTTAAAGGTTTTTAATAATCAAAACCTGTAAAGACAAGTAGGCCTAATGCTAATTATTGTTGATGACATATTTTGTCCTTAATTTCAAAGTTACCGGTGCCTTAATGAAATATAAGTTGATGTTCTATGTTTTGTAATTCAACCAATTACAGGCAGACCTTAGCTAAGAGCCTTTAAGTTACAAAAAATGTTCACTTATACATCACTCGTATACAATGAAAACATTGAAAGGCAAATTAAATATGTTGTTTTATTAACACACTTTCGTGGTATCCTACTGGTTGTATTGATTTGTGTACTTGCTTATAGGCATTAGGATTTAGGTATTGTTCATAATTCTTAACTAGTCACACTTAAATTTTTACATAGAAAGTTCAATCTAATACAAGTTTAAATTTACCTATACATAGTAGGCCTACCCCCGAAGACGAATACAGGTCAACGGTAACTGCAATAGTGCCTAGGCCTAATTGTAATTTTACCTATTGCTTAATAACACCATTATTTGGTATTATTTGGTCGCACTGGTACGACCTGTAGTGAATCTGCAATAAATGAATATCCATGGTCCTCAATACAGCAGTAACATCGGCATAGCGATAACTTACGTCAGCGGCCGCATTTCTGGGAATTGGCAGAATAAAACCCGGCTTATTTAAAAGTTATCCAATCGGTTAATGTCCCAAGATATAAACATTGTCAATGCAAAAACTGCTGCATGCACTCTGATAGTGGAGACAATATTAAACTTGGCAGACAGTGGTCCCCCAGTTGCAGAAGTTGGTAATGATACAGATTACTAATTAATAATTATCTTAATTGGTCGAGATTCTCAAAACGTTGTCATTTTAATGGTATCGCCAGAATCTGTCAACACAATCAATAAAGGGAATAATATTTCTCGGTTGCAGAGCAAGCTAGTAGAAGTCGAAAAATTAATTTCCGTTGTGCCTATGTGTGAATAACTTTTTAAATCACAATCTAGTTTTATCGCTCCTATCGGCTTAATTTTTGTGTTGCCAAAACTCACAAGAACACTGGAGGGTCTTTCAGTTTCTGTAACAGGTTCAAACTTGTGATGATTTTAAAGGACCGTATACTTCGAGAACACGCGCTTGACGCACGTCACCCTCATGCAGTGGCGTATCCAAGGGGGACACCTAACACCCCCCCCCCCCCCCCCCCCCAAAAAAAAAAAATACATGGAGAGAAGAAACCGTTTCCAACCTTAGTGACGCCTGTGTTAGGACTTCACATGATAAAGAAATTTGATACCCCTTGATTCATAGCCAAATCACTAAGAATAAGAAAATATAAAAGTAATAAAGACTAAAGAATAAAAATAAGAAACCTTCTCTATGAAGTTGTACGATTCAGAAACGTGTTCACAGGCGTTAACCCTTAACCCTTAACCCCCCCCCCCCCTTTACCCCCTCTAACCCCCCCCCTTTTAAAACGTCATATGTGAAAAAAAACGAGGTCTCTGGTGACCGGAGATGTCGCCCCAGACGCCTTCCTGGTTGGGGTGTTCGACTCCCCCCCTGGTCCATTCCCGGATATGCTACTGCCTTAAAAAGGGGGGGGGGGCAATCCCTAACAAGACGAACTTCCGGCGCTGCTCGTAACGATTAATTTTCTAGTTTCAGATAACTCTTCCCTTATCATTTGCAACGACTCAAGCTCTTTTTTAACAGTTTTAAGTTCGTCACAAAGTTCACAGACGAAACTGATAATCAAGTCTGCTCCTTACAAGCCTGCCACAAATGGACAGGCAGAGCGCACGGTGCAAAACGTGAAGGTTTTCTAAAAAAAAACTGTCTCCTGCATCGTGGAAACGAGCTGTCTGCTATCTTGCTTATGCTCCATGATACCCCTAGCACAGCCACGGGCGTTGCTACGTATACGTTCACTCATTGACAAGCTGTATCCAGCCTCCGCCACTGCGGGATGTCGCAGACGAAGCACCTGCTGCTGCACGTTCTTTTGCAGTAGGGCCAAGTATCCTGTACAGAGCATACACCCCTGGCAAGTAGTGGGTCCCTGGTTTCATCCTATCTGTTGACGGTACTCGTTATTATCGTGTCATCAGTACTGAGGGAGACATCGAGCGCAGACATGTGGACCAGATTGTTCGGCGTCATGGTGAGTTTCCGCCCCAATGTCGCCACCTCCGAGCAACGCCGAGTCATCCGTCCCAGGGTCTTCTGCTCCAAATAGGTCCACTACGTGGGAAGAGTCTGTAAGGAACGACCGGCCATTCTTGGCCGATGCGCAGAGGGAGCCAGCGCCAGCCGCCAGCACGCACGACGAGCCAGCCGCCAGCACGCACAACTAGCGAGCCGCCGGCACGCACAATGAGCCAGCCGCCGGCACTTACGACGAGCCAGCCGCCAGCACGCACAATGAGCCAGCCGCCAGCACGCACAACGAGCCAGCCGCCAGCACGTACAATGAGCCAGCCGCCAGCACGCACAATGAGCCAGCCGCCAGCACGCACAATGAGCCAACCGCCAGCACGCACAACGAGCCAGCCGCCAGCACGCACGACGAGCCAGCCGCCAGCACGCACAATGAGCCAACCGCCAGCACGCACAACGAGCCAGCCGCCAGCACGCACGACGAGCCAGCCGCCAGCACGCACATTGAGCCAGCCGCCAGCACGCACAATGAGCCAGCCGCCAGCACGCACGACGAGCCAGTCGCCAGCACGCACGACGAACTCCACAGCTAGGTCACTTCATGGTCACACGACGTACTCGACAGCTAGGCCACACCATGGTCACACGACGTACTCGACAGCTAAGTCACTACATGGTCACACGACGTACTCGACAGCTAGGTCACACCATGGTCACACGAAAACTCGACAGCTAGGTCACACCATGGTCACACGAAAACTCGACAGCTAGGTCACACCATGGTCACACGACGAACTCCACAGCTAGGTCACTTCATGGTCACACGACGTACTCGACAGTTAGGTCCCACCATGGTCACACGACGTATTCGACAGCTACGTCACGATGTCGGCCGTAGCAGCTCCGATGCTGTCGGTGGGGTCGACATAACGGAATAAAAAATAATAAGGTTTGGAGGGTTAAGATAGTGACGACGAGAAAACCCCTAGACCGTCCCGGAATTTTGCTAGCCGTCTCACAGGGGCCATGGATTGGACAGATTTCATTCGGCCAGCCTTGCCTCATGAACAGTGAACTCGTTTCAAACTCCCGCCTGCTCACGGCCAGTGAGAGACACTTGGTTGCCCACACTATCCGCAGCGCCACTTTCGCTCGACCTCTCGCATGCAAGGTCCACTGGATTTCCTCCTAGCGGAGTAATTGCGAAGCGCAGAGTAAGGTCATCCCACAGCCTTCTCGAACGTCGGTTCACTCCGCGATAGACTGCTTGTTGCGTGAGCTAAAAAACTGGTCCTCGATCAAGAAGTTCATGCCCCCTTAACTAACACACTCTACCGAGCAAATTTGGAACCAAATTTTGAATATTTTTACCGACAACACTGTTGACATTGCTGGCAGTCACTGACAGTTCCCTCACTCAGTGACACCACTGTGGTGACACTGAGCTTGAGGGAACTGTCATCGCTGTCATTACTGTCTGTGTCTGAGATTATGAAATGTAATTGTATAAAAGCTGATATATAATTAAGGGTCTGTAATTGGTTTTTATGTAACGTGTAAGTGCATTTATTCCACAAGAGACATACAAGCAGTAGGCCCCCGGCCTAAATATCCATAGGCCTAGATTAAGATTAAGATTAAAATACTTAAAGGCTGCAAATGGGCCACAACTACCCGGTGGCAACCTATCCAAACCTCCCCCCTCCCCACCCTCCCTCGTCACCTCCTTTTCGTCAATCTATTTCTAAATTCCCTTACTGAATCGCACTCAACAGTTTAGTTCCTAGGCCTACTGATTGTTGAGATCATGTCTAGCTAGGCTGAGCTAGGCCTAGTTGAAAGATTCTACCATATATTTATAATAGATAACATTATTGGTAACCTTAAACACGTAGCCTAGACGACTCTGGAGAGTTTTGGCAGGCTTGTTAAATGCTAGGGCTAGATCCGTTTAGGTTATGGTAGGTCTAGAACCAGCGAACGTCTTTGGTGGATAAAGCCAAAGCCTAGGCCTTAGTATATCTAGGCCCATCGGTGGGATAAGTACTAGATATGCAAAGCCTAGGCCTAGGCATTGGGTTTGAAGTCCCTGCCTACCTAGCCCCTAAGCCCTTTGGTTTCCAATACACCCATAACTAACTACATACCACATTACATAACTAACTGGATACAACTCTCTATAGATTATTATTATCGGTGGTGTTTAACGACGTACTCGACAGCTTAGGTCATATGACGTCTTCCGAATTAGGTCTATCTATATCGCGGGAGTCGTCATAAGGGGAGTCCAGCAAGGGAGGGCAGAGCCAAGTGGGAGAAGAAATCTTCAGTGTGGGGGGGGGGGGGGGGTGTAAGGGACAGGGTCTCCTGTCGTCGCCTCTTACGACTAGCAGAGTCACTCTGGGCCTTTTCTACCCCGGGCCGAGACAGGTCTCCTTTCGTCGCCTCTTACGACTAGCAGAGTCACTCTGGGCCTATTCTTCCCGGGCCCAGACGGGCTATACCTCTCTAGATTGATTGATATTTGGGCTTAGCGTCTCATATTTTTGCAACATAGCTAATCGAGACGATGAGAAGTGAAATATGAAAATACAAATGGTATGAAGATGACATAGGGGGCCGTTTGGAGGAAAGGGGAAAGTAGGAGGGCGGGGAGGATAGAGGAAGAGGGAGGAAAAGAGAGTGGGGAGGTTGTGGACTGCATTTCGTCTGACTTGAAATATTTGTTGGAGTTTTCACCATGATAATGATGATATTTGGGAATCTCTCATATATTTTGGCAACGATGCAAATCGAGACGATGGGTGGGTGATTCTGAAGATGAAAAACTGCCAATGACATCCAGACTCAACCAGGATTCAAACCAAGAACGCAGATACTGTCCATTATTTGCGGACCATGGCATGGGACCAATGCGGCAATGCCTATCGACCAGGGCAGACTCGTCATATAGGCTACGCTTAATTCAAATGGGTTCTAATTTAGTTTGATTGTAGTACTTCGTCAAGAACTATTAAAATAATATGCACATATTGCCATTATTAGGTAGGCCCTGCATGTGTTTCTGTAATTGTAATTAGAAGAAAAATAAATTAAATAGGCATAGGCGCATAGGCCTCAGCCTAGGAAGCCACTAATCTAGCGTAGGACTACCTGTTTGTATAGTACCGGTACCTCAAAGTATGATGGTACTAGTTAGGCATTAAATTATATGCTGACAGCTAAATTAAATCGGTGATATTTTATGAGATAAACATAATTATTATAGGCCCGTGCTATATCGAGAGATAGTTAGATAGATTGCTCTAGTTCTTACTTAACAATAATTTAACTCGCATCTGGTTTTCAAATTTGAAGAAAATTCACAAACATTCTAGTTTCATTGCTACAATCCCACATTTCTATTTACGTCTGCCACCCATATTTAGAAAAAGTAGGTTTCTAATTTTGTATGGCTTATTGAGGGCCTTGTCAATAGCGGTATTTCTTTAATGAATGCACACAAAACTAATGGAATCAACTCGCCAAAGAGCGTCCTCGTTCGTTCAATGTTCCTTGTCAAACGTATTTGCCGCGCACTTTACGGAAAATGTCTTCTGCTTAGTTCATTTCCGCCCCCTTAAGTAACACCATCTAGCGGCAAACTTGCGAACTTCTCGCTTTTCCATGTCAAAATATTTAACATTGAAAGGTACCCCACGCAGCAAGCAGTCTATCGCGGATTGACCCGTCGAGAAGGCTGTGGGTCATCCAAACACAATATTAAAGCCATTTTGGATCCAACTTTTGTCGGT
Source organism: Isoperla grammatica (assembly GCA_945910005.1). Lineage (NCBI taxonomy): Eukaryota > Metazoa > Arthropoda > Insecta > Plecoptera > Perlodidae > Isoperla > Isoperla grammatica. The sequence continues at coordinate 6,218,410 of OX246749.1, read as the reverse complement.
GCCGCCATTGTTGACATTGGTTCGTGTTTATTTCGGCGTTGTGTATTTCTCAATTTATCAACGTATTTTATCAATTAAATGACGGGGTGCGCGGCACCAAATTGTTCAGGGAACTCCAAGGATGGGTTTCGCTGCTTTAGATTCCCATCATCGCCCAGAAGAAGAGCTAAATGAGTACAGAACTGCAGGCGCGATAAGTTGACAGCTCCAGATTGTGTGAGGTAAGTAGACTTGGCTTATTGCAATTTACGTTATATGTTCTCTCTTCAAACATGCATATATAACTAGTACAAGGCCTAGGTCTACTACTTAGGCTAGGGACTAGGCCAATTGACTATGAATTTTCCTAGCCTAGGCCCTAGGCCCACACTTCATTAGGCCAAGGGCCCAGACCTTCAGTGCAAAATGGGGGCTAGACCGTTAGAAGGCCTAGGCTAGGCTTATGGCTAGGGCCTATTATAATTAAGTTATATTCTAATTAATACTTGGAGGATTCGATAGCCTAGGCCTAGCCTAACAGGTAGGGTCTAGGAACCCAGGCCTAGGCCCTAGCGTAAAAACAATGCACAGTGCACGGCCTTGGGGTAGTAGGCCTAGGCCTATGTTGTCTGTCCAATTTGTTCCCAGTGCTAGCGAAGTTCACATTTCTGCTCCCTTAAATGCTAGACCTAATCCTACCTAAGACTTATTGAAACATTGTCAGTCCCCCACCCGCTTTGTATTCCAGAGGTTAGGTTAGGGCGCACATACATAGGCCTAGGGCCTAAGCCATTAGACCCTAGCATAAAGCCAAGAGCCGGGCTATAAAGGCCTATTCTGTAGGCTCCTAGTAGGCTAGGCCTAGTCTACTTGAATTTATTTTATGATCAGCCTACATGACTCATAGGCCTTATTCTTTTTTCCCACAGAAACACTTCGAGGATTCTCAATATATGAGAATATCGAGTGCACCCCTCGGAAGTTGCGCCGTACAGCAGTGCCCACGATTTTTAATGTGCCGAACCCACCCAAGTTGCTGGCGGACAAAAGACCTGCTAGGCAAAGTCCTACCAGACAATCAACTGATGTTGAGGTAAGCTTAATAAGTTACTCCAGGGTTATTTAATGGTGCTTTGCACCTATCACCGTGCTCACCAACGTAGCAGTAAAGTGTCATGTGCACAATTTGCCCGGCAATGATAGCAGGAATGGTAATGGTAGTCCTAAGTGAACATTGGGCAAAGTTACTCGACCCGGACCCCTCATCTATAACTAAATTATGAAGTTCCCGATATCAAGGTGGGCCGCTTCATGGGTCGAAAGCGTGCGTGAGTGATTATATAACATGTTTAAATAAATAAAATAAATAAATTCACATTTAGAGTCTACCCACTCAGTAGGGCCTAATGAACTGATTTTCAGTGGGGAACTTTAATTTAAAGCAACTAAACCAACCCTGTAGGTTCTGAACCCCATCGACGAGTGAGTGATAACCAATCAAAGATCGATATTTCAAATACGAAACATATGAATCAGTGATTGTACAGTACGGTATGTCTGATACCACCCGGAATGGAAGCGTAAATCCCAATTCTGATTCGGCACCTCTTTTTAGGCCGATATGCCTGTTCAAACGTTGTGTTATTAACGTTAGTTTTCATCAAAACCTAGGAGACAATTTAGATTCCAATGAAGAAACATTGTTGGGCTAGGCCTTGGTCGTAAGTTGAAATTCTACTACCGGTAGCCTATATTATATATTATTTTGTTGAGGTTATGTCAAACTGTACGTGTACGTATTTACATACCTAGGCCTAGGTTTATATCGCATCGTGCGTGAACATGAGATTAAGTTTTCTGTTATCATTACATTGTGCTTTGTGCATCGCCATGCGAGATTGTTTACTTTAAGGTTCCATGTGATAACCTTCATATTGTAGATTAGTTGTAGTGTAGGGACCTTGTAGGCCTACAATGAAATTTAGAATGTCATGCCGTAGGCTCTCTGATTTGCGGAGAATTATTTGCAATTTAAACCGTAGGCCTATTAATAGTTAGCACTCCAGCCTCTATAAGTCAGTTGCCTGTGTCAAGTAGCCCAATCAAAACATATTGTAGGCTAGAGCACATAGGCCTATCTAAAACCAAACAATGTTTTTATAAAATTGTTCTTGCTCATTTTCAGTGTTACCCTTTTACTAAAATTTTATGTTGTTTAAGCAAATGGTAGGCCTACCTGGCTATAGGCCTAGGTCTAACTAGAAATCCATGGCCAATATCTTTAGGTTTAGACCCCTACTAGCACATGTGTTTAGTTCTTTATTGATTGAATGATTTGTTTTTTCATTTTCAGGTTGCTACCAGACCGAAGTTGACCTACAGTGTTCACGAAGAACATGGCTACTGCGCTAAAAAAATCAAATTGGATATTTATTAAGAATGTCAACGATAATCGCATATCGATAAATATCGATAATATCGTATACCGATATTATCACGATATGGCTAGCCATATCGCGATATGCGTACGATATTAAATTCTGTGTGATATCCCAATAATCGTGGCGACTTGTTTTCATATTTGAATTTGGTGCTTGCTCAACGTTAGCCGAGCGACCACCGACCAGCCGCCGAGTGCCCTCCTTCGATGTAGCCGCAGGAAAACCATTCGTTACTACACCCCCCCCCCCCCCCCCTCCCACATATCACATATGACGCAATATAATAAAGTAGTATTAGTGCTTATTTCATAATATCGCGGCGATATATCGCGATAAAAATTGAAAATGCAATATTGAGACAATACCTTTTTCCGCCGATATTATCGCGATAATTTTGTATTGTTGTTGCGATTATCAATATGGAATTTCATATCGTTTGACATCCCTAATATTTATATTTATATTTATATTTATTTATATATTTATTCACAAGAGTGAAACTACACATTCGTACCAAAGCAGTAACCCCGTCAGCAGTTCCAGCAAGAGTGAAACCACACGTTCGTACCAAAGCAGTTGCCCCGTCAGCAGTTGCAGCAAGAGTGAAACCACACGTTTATACCAAAGCAGTTGCCCCATTAGCAGTTGCAGCAAGAGTGAAACCACACGTTCGTACCAAAGCAGTTACCCCGTCAGCAGTTGCAGCAAGTGTGTGCCTGTTATAGCAGGTTATAGCAAGCAAGTGTGAGCCTGTAGATAGCCTGTTATAATAATAATTTGTAAATATTTTTGTTACTAGTATTGTATACAAAATGTTTTTATGACAATTGCAATTGCCATTCAATTAGTTGTAAATAAATATGCCCTTTTTTTAGGTGGAAGGTAATATTGAAAGTTATTAATGCTTGACATCTAGTTTGTAAGTTATGATTGTGCTATTATTACTTCTCATAATATTGTAGTGTGAAAATGGAAGTTATTCATTTTCACACTGGATTCCTTCACTGTCGTGTTTTATTCTACTTGATTGTGACATGGGTAAACAACACTGTTTTGATCACAATCTGGTAGGTGCTGAGCTGGCTATTGTGCAACCATCAATCTAGGGCAACAATACTAACATTAGAATACTGACACAGCATAATGGTCATAATAGTAATTTGGTAACTTTGCTGTGTCAGGGGTTTTGCAAGGCCCAAGTTAGATTGTTGTTAGGAGTTTGGTCTGAGCCCCACTCTAGCATTTAGGCTTGAGTGGGGGGTCGAACCATGAGAGGTTGATTGGTGGTTAGAGACACGAGCAGCTGGCACAAGCCAAAGAGGGGGTAACGAGGGGGAAGGTGACGTGATACGGTCGAGGTGGATTGAAAGGGTAAGGCTCGGGGTGGACCGGTCGGAGGAGCCGTTGAGGATGGATGCACATGTGGGCGCATGAAGATGGAACGGGCCGGGAGCGACCGGCGATGCCATGGGGCACAAGGACTATCCCCGAGGAACGATTAAGGAGTCACGAGAAACGTACGGACGGGGCAAAATCCAACCAAGTAGTGCGACTCCTTAGTAGTAGATTAAAGGGCCAGATAGATCCTGATCAGTACGCCACGTCTTTACCACGGTAGGATTAATGTCGATTGTCTAAAATAATAAATGTACGATTCCTCAATGTTTGAACCCAGGACTGTTGATTTAAGTACCTAGTCTCCCGATCCCAAATGTACGAGTTCACGTATGTCAAGAGAGGGTTACGTCCCCAGTAAAACCTTATGACAGCCGACCTGAACATAGGTTCGAGTCCCGTACCAGGGTGGTAGGGACAAGGGTGGACATAACAATATCAAATGGGATGCCTACCACAATTGGATTTAAGATTGAATAATTATTATTATTCCAACCTTGTTTCCACATCCCTCCAAGTGTTGCCTCGGCTATCCAAACTTTCGATACAAATAACATCTGGACCCGTAGCGTAGGGAAGATTATAATTTCTTTGATCCGGACCTGTGTGTAGGCCTACTCAAATTGAAAGAATTTTTATCTAATCGTAGTCGTTGCCATGTGATACAGGCCTAAGCCAATATTGTATTGGACTTTCTGGCATGTGATTAATTATTAATTGATTATTATTATCTCATGGTAATGCTAATAAATCTTTTGAGTGCAGAGTGAGTTTGAAGTGGCAAAGTTGGCCAATGATGTTATGCTAGCTGGGCAATTTCACCTTTAAAATTGATGAAAAATGTCTCACAACTGCTTTAATAATTAATACTCCGCTAATATCGGTGGAATAACTGTAATTCTGTAGCTGTAATTCAATTTTTAATCCATTCAAACAGTTTTTTTTTTTTTTTACCTAGGATGATGAAAGGTTTGAGGATTGCATTTCTCTAACAATGTGAACAGAAAACTGTTGAATCGATATCATTTTCAAATCCTTTACATTTATTAATTAAAGTGATATTAGGCTTTACTACAATAGTTTTTGCGGGCTAGCAAATTGTCCCTTGGTTAACAAGGTCATGCATTGACGCTCGTCCCGTGTTCAAAGCGCCGTTGCACTCGCTGCCGTGTTCAAATTAACCGCGAGTTTAGATCCAAAATGGCGTTCCTATGTTGGAAGTGTATTGGATGACCTTACTTGGCCATCGGCCTGTGCCGCTAGGGTGTGTTCTTTGAAACGATCTGTTGATCGAGTGGAGCGTGCGCGGTCACGTGACCGAATTGTCAGAGCATTGCAATCATAAAAGAACGTTGGAATGAACACACCGCTTGTGTGTTTGGTTTGGAACATCTAGAGATGAAAAATAACTTTATTTAGAACTTGATCCGACCACTTTATCTAAAGTTTCTCAACCATCAAGTGGTGTCTGCCCTAGGATAGCTAAATAAAGGGTGGTAAACATTCTCCTGGCATTAGCTATGGCCTAGCCATGCCTGGGCCTCCTAACCTCAAAACATAGGCCTTCCCGCCAAAATCATTAATGAATGTTTTAAATTACGACTAAATTTGTATTAATCACTTACTTTTTACTGCATGTTGGCCCAGCATGTGGGCACCCAAATATCCACGATATTTACATTTATAAAAAATAGTAAAGGATGTATCAAGTATGCACATTGCACAAAAAGTGAATCAAGAAGGTTATGCATCTGTGAAATCTCATCCCCAGCAGTGCGATTCTGAATGGCCGTGATCACTTTAACGCAGCTTTCTTGTCGTTACGGTAGGCGGAAACGTAACGACGCGATTCCCGATCCATTCGTAACGACAGGCGTCGATACAGCTGTCGAGAAACTTATCAAGGACCTAACCATAGAGATAGTAATGGGTGGAGTGAGTGTTCGGACTTTTCCGTGCAGCCAACCTCGGCCGAATACCCGGAACTCGAGGGGGGCACTGATCATGCGCATTACGTAGCGAGCCGCGTGGCGGTAAGGTTTGAGCTCGTGTTCGGCGCACAGCTGTACGTCAAGACTCGGGGAAAAACGTTTCATCGATGAGTTTTTTTATAAATACAATAATCCTTGGTATTTTGCACTTGCTATAATTCCCAAGAACTGATAGAAAAGAACAAATTAATTATTTAATAGATAAATAAATAAATACAAATTAAATATATACGAAATAGTGACCACCAAAACCCAAACAAGTATCAAGTTCGTTACAGATTTACGACTTACATGAACTATTGTTAATTGCTAAAAGCATAAACCTAAACGTAAACTTACATTTACAGAAAACTTGAAATTGATTGATTTCCCATTATCCACACTCAGGAAGGTACACTTTTTTAAAGATTCAATACTCATGTGCTATACAGTTTAGAAAATAAATTGCCTTTGCGTTACTTCTAAATAGCTCAAATAAATAACGGTAGTGTGATGTGTTTTCTACACGTTCTTATTATATCTTTTCCCGAGTCTTGTCGTACATTGTGCGCGTACAGTTGTCTTACGGCCACGCGGTACACTACGCAATGCGCATGCTCAGTGCCCCCCTCGAGTTCCGAGAAATGTTCCCCTACTCCTCGCTGCTTGGCTGCAAAGGTTAACCCGGCAGGTATAGGCGCACACTCAGTCCACTTCTAATATGTCTATGGACCTAACCCCTGCCCACAGCCTTCTCGAACGTCGGTTCACTCCGCGATAGACTGCTTGTTGCGTGAGCTAAAAAACTGGTCCTCGATCAAGAAGTTCATGCCCCCTTAACTAACACACTCTACCGAGCAAATTTGGAACCAAATTTTGAATATTTTTACCGACAACACTGTTGACATTGCTGGCAGTCACTGACAGTTCCCTCACTCAGTGACACCACTGTGGTGACACTGAGCTTGAGGGAACTGTCATCGCTGTCATTACTGTCTGTGTCTGAGATTATGAAATGTAATTGTATAAAAGCTGATATATAATTAAGGGTCTGTAATTGGTTTTTATGTAACGTGTAAGTGCATTTATTCCACAAGAGACATACAAGCAGTAGGCCCCCGGCCTAAATATCCATAGGCCTAGATTAAGATTAAGATTAAAATACTTAAAGGCTGCAAATGGGCCACAACTACCCGGTGGCAACCTATCCAAACCTCCCCCCTCCCCACCCTCCCTCGTCACCTCCTTTTCGTCAATCTATTTCTAAATTCCCTTACTGAATCGCACTCAACAGTTTAGTTCCTAGGCCTACTGATTGTTGAGATCATGTCTAGCTAGGCTGAGCTAGGCCTAGTTGAAAGATTCTACCATATATTTATAATAGATAACATTATTGGTAACCTTAAACACGTAGCCTAGACGACTCTGGAGAGTTTTGGCAGGCTTGTTAAATGCTAGGGCTAGATCCGTTTAGGTTATGGTAGGTCTAGAACCAGCGAACGTCTTTGGTGGATAAAGCCAAAGCCTAGGCCTTAGTATATCTAGGCCCATCGGTGGGATAAGTACTAGATATGCAAAGCCTAGGCCTAGGCATTGGGTTTGAAGTCCCTGCCTACCTAGCCCCTAAGCCCTTTGGTTTCCAATACACCCATAACTAACTACATACCACATTACATAACTAACTGGATACAACTCTCTATAGATTATTATTATCGGTGGTGTTTAACGACGTACTCGACAGCTTAGGTCATATGACGTCTTCCGAATTAGGTCTATCTATATCGCGGGAGTCGTCATAAGGGGAGTCCAGCAAGGGAGGGCAGAGCCAAGTGGGAGAAGAAATCTTCAGTGTGGGGGGGGGGGGGGGGGGTGTAAGGGACAGGGTCTCCTGTCGTCGCCTCTTACGACTAGCAGAGTCACTCTGGGCCTTTTCTACCCCGGGCCGAGACAGGTCTCCTTTCGTCGCCTCTTACGACTAGCAGAGTCACTCTGGGCCTATTCTTCCCGGGCCCAGACGGGCTATACCTCTCTAGATTGATTGATATTTGGGCTTAGCGTCTCATATTTTTGCAACATAGCTAATCGAGACGATGAGAAGTGAAATATGAAAATACAAATGGTATGAAGATGACATAGGGGGCCGTTTGGAGGAAAGGGGAAAGTAGGAGGGCGGGGAGGATAGAGGAAGAGGGAGGAAAAGAGAGTGGGGAGGTTGTGGACTGCATTTCGTCTGACTTGAAATATTTGTTGGAGTTTTCACCATGATAATGATGATATTTGGGAATCTCTCATATATTTTGGCAACGATGCAAATCGAGACGATGGGTGGGTGATTCTGAAGATGAAAAACTGCCAATGACATCCAGACTCAACCAGGATTCAAACCAAGAACGCAGATACTGTCCATTATTTGCGGACCATGGCATGGGACCAATGCGGCAATGCCTATCGACCAGGGCAGACTCGTCATATAGGCTACGCTTAATTCAAATGGGTTCTAATTTAGTTTGATTGTAGTACTTCGTCAAGAACTATTAAAATAATATGCACATATTGCCATTATTAGGTAGGCCCTACATGTGTTTCTGTAATTGTAATTAGAAGAAAAATAAATTAAATAGGCATAGGCGCATAGGCCTCAGCCTAGGAAGCCACTAATCTAGCGTAGGACTACCTGTTTGTATAGTACCGGTACCTCAAAGTATGATGGTACTAGTTAGGCATTAAATTATATGCTGACAGCTAAATTAAATCGGTGATATTTTATGAGATAAACATAATTATTATAGGCCCGTGCTATATCGAGAGATAGTTAGATAGATTGCTCTAGTTCTTACTTAACAATAATTTAACTCGCATCTGGTTTTCAAATTTGAAGAAAATTCACAAACATTCTAGTTTCATTGCTACAATCCCACATTTCTATTTACGTCTGCCACCCATATTTAGAAAAAGTAGGTTTCTAATTTTGTATGGCTTATTGAGGGCCTTGTCAATAGCGGTATTTCTTTAATGAATGCACACAAAACTAATGGAATCAACTCGCCAAAGAGCGTCCTCGTTCGTTCAATGTTCCTTGTCAAACGTATTTGCCGCGCACTTTACGGAAAATGTCTTCTGCTTAGTTCATTTCCGCCCCCTTAAGTAACACCATCTAGCGGCAAACTTGCGAACTTCTCGCTTTTCCATGTCAAAATATTTAACATTGAAAGGTACCCCACGCAGCAAGCAGTCTATCGCGGATTGACCCGTCGAGAAGGCTGTGCCCCTGCCGTTAGCAATGCGTTAAACAAACATGGCCGACTTTCGAATGTCCACTTCAGTTATATTACTTGATTTATTAAAAGATTTCGGTAAGTAAACGATACAACTGTTACATATTTGGATTTCTAAATTAATTTCAATATGAAGAAACATCATCAATTGCATGGCGAGATGGAAACCGTATGTAAAGGGGTAACATAACCTTACTTATGAAACTTTGACTTCAAACTGGCTGCGCGCATACATTCGTCTAGGCTAGCCCTAGGCCTAGGCCTAGAGATCGCACTTTTACGAATTTAACGATGATGGCAAATGTTGCACAATCATTCGGGGTGCTTGAATAGTTAAATAATGAAGACGACTAGGGCAGGCAGTATTTGTGACTGCAAAGAAGGAATTTAATAAGTACTTCTAATCCCTTTGAGATAGCTGAGAGTAGATTTGATTAGAATTGTGTTGGTTTTTGACAGCTTGATTTGAAATTGATTTCATTTGTTCACGCGTTTTCATTGGTTAACTTTCTATAATATGCACGGCCGTCTCGAAAACATAAACAAACTAATATATAACAGGCGCTGCTCTGCTGCAACGGCTACCTCTTTTCGATACGTTTACCGCACGTTACGTGATTGTTGTTCGGAATCGCGCGTTAACTTACCGCGTGATAAGTCTACCGACGAGTGTCGTTCGCGTTAACTTATGGCGGGTTTACATAACTGACTAGTGACTAACGACTAGCGACTAAGAGCGCGTTCATGAAACTGACTAGCCGCAACAGGCTTCTCTCATTGGCCGACAGTGGGAATACTGCGTGCTGATTGGCCGTGACTAAGGACTTGACCAAGGAGTTGAGCTATGTTCAACTTCTTAGTCAAGTCAAGACAAACCTTAGTCACAGCCAATCGGAGAGCAGTATTCGCCACCGTAGCCAATGAAAGAAGCTCGTGGCTTAGTCACGGGCTCGCTTAGTCGCTAATCGTTAGTCACTAGTCAGTTATGTAAACCCGCCATTAACGTCGCCCATTCAGAATCGCAGTGCTGATCCGAGTATGTGGAGCGCGCTCTGAGCGCTCCACTCGGGATTACAAGAACGATGCGGAGCGTGCCCTGATCAAATAAGAGATCGAGTATAGAGCACTCTGATTGCTCAGATCGTTTCAAAGAACACACCCCTAGTAGCGAAGCCTAGCGGCAATCCAGTAGACCTTGTCTCGCATGTTAGTCGATCATCTAACTGGCGGTGGACAGGCAGGTGAGTCGGGGTTTAGTTTGTTTTCGTAATTAATTTGTCTTATGTACTTTCAATTTAATCACTACTCAGTCTGTAATGCTCGACTACCAGACATTTAGTGTAAAGTAGAACCTGCCGCGAAGTTATAAGTCTTTGGCCTAGGCCTTATGCCGAACTTAGATGCAAAAGGCTAGGCCTAGCCTAGGCTACGCTACTTGGCCAACTAGGCCTAGGCCCCTACCAACCTAACCTCTGAAGTTTGCTCTGAAGCGTAAGCCTAGGCTAGGCTTCCAATGTGTATAGCCTATTAGGCCTATCGTACCTTCAAGCTACGGAGTTAAGCCGATAAAAATCAGAGTCTCCGAAGCAGCCGTTCGCAATGTGAGTTGAAACACGAGTCCATATTACAGCAGTTGCAGTCAGGGCCTAAAGCGATCTAATGCTAGCCCTAGGCCGAGGCCTAGCCTAGGCTAAACCTAGGTGTCCAGTCAGGTTGCTGAGTGTGTAAGCCTACCTGCGATTATGCTTATTCATGTCACCATGTTTGTCAGACAGCTGTATCAGTGTATACGTGCAGCTGTCCGTGTATCAGTGTAGGCCTAGCTGTGCAGCTGTACATGTGTATCAGTGTAGCTGTGCCACAGCAGTTGCAGTAGGGTAGGCATAAAGCATTAAGATATAGGCCTAGAGCCTCTTTTTCAGGGCTTGACAAAGAAATCTGGTACCGTATCACTCCACATAAGTGTCCGATGATTTCTTTGGTTTGTATTGTATTTATTTTGTCTCTTGGTCTACCTCCTCCGCATGTCCAGCTTCACCTTCAAACCGTATGGTGGCATACATTGTAACAGCGAGAAGGACTTACTTCTCTATCTACGCCGTGTGTCCTGTATTATGTGCCAAGGCCCAGGGGTGCGTTCTAGTAATCCCAATTCATCGTACGGATAAGTACCTACTAATGGATTACATTGTTTTAGCTAAGGGAACCTGGCTTTAATACACCCAGGCCTACGTCTCAGCAGAATGAACGACAGCGTTGATATCAACGAGGAGTACAGTTGGTACGGAGGTGATGGAGAAGCCCAGGATGTCTTATCAAACAAAGTAAAGACTGAGGTCTCTTTCAATGGGGAGCTCGGAGGTAAGACTTGTTTTAGTTGGTATTAATTGGGCTGGCCCCGATGATTACGGATTAGTAATGAGTTTGACACGAACGAGTATGTATTTTACCAGCCATCTTTATTGTGTCCCCGTGCATACAGTATCCACCACCGCAGTGTCCATAAGCACTCTATTCGCACCATGATGTGGTGTCAATAGCGCATACAACAACAAGTACCTAATGACACAAGACTATTTATATCATAGTCAGTATTGGTCTCCTATGTCTAGCCTGCTGTCACCTCATTATTCTAAAAAAGCCAATGACTAGAGGTGTTTGAAAATGGTTTTATTTAAAAAAAAAAATCGTTTTATTCTAAACCAAAATGTGGTGTTATTTCGGTGTTATTTTTATAATGGAAATGGAGCAGTGGCTCCATGGAAGCAATGGAAGCATTGCTTCCATTTTATTTTTTAACTAAATTAGTATTACCTATGTATACCCTCAATGCTGGTTAACAATATCGTTTACCAGTAACACTAAAATAGAATTAATGAACCAAACTTAACTACCCGAATTATGCAAAATAACTGACAGCGCAATAAAAAATCCTTGTACCATATTCTACGCGTTTGAATTCGAGCGCCAGGCCTTCGCTGTGGGCCAAGCGACGAGGGTGGCGAGGGTTGACGAAGAAAAGCCGAGTGGAAGCAATGCCTCCACCCGGCATCCGTAAGCCAGACTGTTCCGAGACACATGTGGGTTTGAAAGTTGTTCGTGTTTACCCTCTTTATAACCGTAAAACTGTTTCGTTTATTTTCTAAATTCATTCAGTGTGAGAAGGAATGCAATTCTACATTGATTATTTGATTATTTGAGTATAATTGTAGTGTGTGACAAATGTTTGGTGTGTTGTTCATCTACGCGCAAATAAGCAATATGAAGGATTGCTTCCGAGTCTGCGGGCTCGATCGGATCGCTTGCTGTGGGCCAAGGATCTAGGTCTAGCGCGGATGTGGAGGATCTAGGTCTAGCGCGAATGTGCACTCCTTTCTGAATTTGTACTATAGACTTTCAATAACCATGAATATGATTGAATGTTATGTAATCGATGAATTATTTGCGCGCCCATTTGGCACTCAATCTTTTCAAGAAAAATGTTCAATTATTGAGAGTGGCCGACCAACACCAGCTCTGCCAAATCTCAATTCAAAAACCAAAAAATGCACTCGGCATTTTAGCACTGATATTTTATAATGGATCAGATTTTTGTTCGTAAATTTCTAATGGTAAATTGCCTAAAACTCGTTAAAAGGCTCTTACGGCAATCACGATAATCCAAAAAAATCCGGGGCTATGCGCCCCGGACTCGCATTGGGGTGGGGTGGTCTCACAAGTGCCATTGCCAAGGGATTACTTAAAAAAGTAGTTGCTTCCCCCATTAGAAAAATCACGGCACGCCACTGAAATGGAGAAATCAGGAAGTTTCAAAGCAACGGAAATTTTCACTTGCTTCACACCGCTTTATTTTGAGCAACGCTATCTACCAGCAACGCTGCAAACCACTTTTCCATCGGCCAAAATGTGGTTGGTTAACAGTTTGAGACTAAACTGTTTTACCGACTTAGGGTCAAAAGTAGTAATTATTACATAAAATATGCCATTTTTACTGTAAATAGTTAAAAATGCTAAAAATGGTGTTATTTCGCTATTTCAACACTCAATTCGCGTTATTAAAATAATATGGTGTTATTTCGCGATTTAATTCCTTATCCTTCATGGCCAACATGGCAACATCTGTCAAAAAAAAAGTTCTTACACCACAAATAATGAATTTCGTTTTATCGCGGATTCCGAAAAACAAATGTCTCTACCAATGACTAATAAAGCCAAAAGTACGTATTTTATTTTGTTTTTTATTAGTGCGGGTGTAGATTGCTGGAGTGCGAGTGCAGTGTCGAGTTTGGTACGTTATCGGGCCAAACATGTGCGATGATTTGTTTGCTCCCTTTCAGTATCTATCTCTGTCCACACGGGGTGTCGAATACTGTAACGTGGGATGAGTCAGAGACGTTTAGGGTGTGTAGTGATGGGGGGCTCACGGACTAGAAGCCAAACGGAATAGAAGCCAAAGTTACGAAATTCGAACATTGCTGAAGCTTGCAACTAGAAATGCGAATTTGTGGGAAAAGTACGGCCCGGCCTTATAGTAAAGCCGCCGTGCTGCAACCCGCACGCGTCGTGTTTTGATAGGCGAGGAGGGGATGGAGGGGAAGTAGAAGAGCTATATAACTGAGCGCGCCTGTGGCTGAGCGGCTTTGCGATAGCGGGTGTTATTCTGTTAGCATCACTGTCCAGAGTTCCCCCTCGTGACAATTGTTGGTGTCAGTGTCAACACTCCACGAAGGTCCCTGAAGAAGCCCATTGCAATATGGGCGAAACGTTGGATTGGTTCCACCTCTTGACACGGTTGTACCCGGAAAACCACGATAGTATAGAGCCTATTATAAATTTGAATTTAGAATAATATGGTAGAAATAACTTCGTGCAGGAGAATATTGTGTGTAGCCGCGTTCAGTTGAATTGTGTGATTAGTGATTCTATAACAAGCACATAGTGAGCACATATGGGCAAAGTTTTCCAGGAACAGGACATTTAAGAGACCTCCCTAGTGCTGACGCATGACCCGAAAGGAGACAGAGAGAGCTTGTGTATTCTTGCAGTTTGCAATTTTATTGTAGGTTGATTGATATTTGGGCTTAACGTCTCATATTTTTGCAACTTGGCTAATCAAGACGACACACGTACTTCTTGTTGACTCTAACTAAAGTCTTGTTTGTAACATTGTTGTAGGTTTGGACCTGATGGCGCAGTCGAGCTACTCATCAGCCATCAACCTAGCTCATGCAACAATACAAGCCAAACAGGAGCAACATGAAGATGTAACGGAATCTGGGGCTGAGTTCGGATTTGTGGACGTTGATATTGATCGAGTTCTACCAAAGTTGGAACAATGCTCTTCCTCTAGTACGTAGTTATGTACGGGTGGGAATGTTAGATTTAATTCTTTTTTTTTTTTATATCTGCTCCCTATGTCCAACAATGAAGTCGGGTAGGGGATAGGAAATTAATCCCATCATATTCTGGCCTATTTTATTTATTTTTATTTTTATAAAATTAATTGCCTGATGAAGGCATTGTGGCCAATCCAACATAAGTAGTGAAACCTAGTTAGGTTGATGGGGGGGTTTTCCTATCTGGACTTGTATGTTTGGGAATGTCAATCTGAGCCAAAGATGACTCTATCTGCGACAACTATTTATGATGATTTGAAAAGTGACAATGTATAGTTCACCTAGTTAGGTTGATGGGGGGTTTTCCTATCTGGACTTGTATGTTTGGGAATGTCAATCTGAGCCAAAGATGACTCTATCTGCGACAACTATTTATGATGATTTGAAAAGTGACAATGTATAGTTCTTTTAGTATGAAAAGACGGGTTGTTGCCGAAATCAGCCTGTGCTGTAGGTTGTAAACTTAAAATCCACCCTAATTGACCACTTGCAATCGCTTCCTGCGTTGCCAAGATGTGTATTTGGCAAAGAATTCCTATCTCTCTCTATCTCACTCTCTTGCTCTCTCCGTAATATCTCTTTCACCCCCAATAGCAAGCAATAATATCTTGTGAATAATGCTTGAATGCTTTAATAATGCTTTGTGAGTGAAAATAATTTGCGATGTTACCGGAACCAATGAAAAGAACCCTTCGAACTTGCACTGACAACCTTGCAGCCAATTTTTGGTCCAGGCAGCTGGGCGGTATTGGGAGTACAATAAGATTATCTGCGTAGAAAGTGTGGACAAACACGGTGCATTGTCCCTTTGAGGGAAATGAAACACGTAAAATGTTACTGGATACACTGATGAAGTGATGATAGGCACTCATTAGCTTTCACAGAGGAGTTATATAGTAACTGAGGTTTCTACGTTTCAGAATCGAATCTTGGAGTGACCATGGGGAAATTTTTGTTTTTATTTATTTATTTTTTTACATATATGTTATACCCTTTCATTGAATCTAGACTATTAACATATGCAAGATATTAATCCCATAAACCTTTGTAACAAACTTACAGCAGGGCTACCTAATAATTAGAGGTCTGTTGAAGTGGATTTATGTTGCAGTAACCTCTGTTATTGTATTTAAAAGTGTTGGTTTTACTCATGAACAGCTGAACTTCAATGGTTCCATCCATATTGTCTATATTTTTACATGCGTAACTTTTCACTTCATGACACATATGGATGCTTTAGACCTACAAGAAATTTAGATATTGTGCTCTTATTAATAGTAGTCAGGTCCGATTCTTTCAGTCCGCTTCCCTTTTTTTGTTTTCCATGACTTCGAGTGAATCACTGAATCCCCCGGTACTAAACATGGCAAGTTAACTAACAAATACAATCACCTTGATAATTCTTCTGTCTAGAATAGGCACTATGGTCACTTATATAGGGCCTATAAGATAGAAATGGATTTAGCAGAAGATTAATTGAATAAGTTTGCATCTATCACATATTACATAGGTGTACTTCTCTAGCTAATGTAACTGATATAGCCTTTGTGTGACAATTTGACAATGAAGTCATTTTTATTAACCTTTTTTCTGTAGATCGTAACTACATGAATTGTTAAACTTAAGTCTGTTAAATTCTATCTCTTGATTCACCTGTCCTAGGTGTTGACCCACTGCAGTTGCCCTCACACGTAGCTACTGACTGCACAGTCAAGCTGGAGTATACCTCTGTCGACCCGTTGCAGTTGCCCAAACAAGTAGCTACTGACTGCAAAGACATGCTGGAGCATAGCTGTGTCGACCCGCTGCAGTTGCCCACACAAGTAGCTACTGACCGCACAGTCAAGCTGGAGCATAGCTGTGTCGACCCGCTGCAGTTGCCCACACAAGTAGCTACTGACTGCACAGTCAAGCTGGAGCATAGCTGTGTCGACCCGCTGCAGTTGCCCACACAAGTAGCTACTGACAGCACAGTCAAGCTGGAGCATAGCTGTGTCGACCCGCTGCAGTTGCCCACACAAGTAGCTACTGACAGCACAGTCAAGCTTGAGCATAGCTGTGTTGACCCGCTGCAGTTGCCCACACAAGTAGCTACTGACAGCACAGTCAAGCTTGAGCATAGCTGTGTCGACCCGCTGCAGTTGCCCACACAAGTAGCTACTGACCGCACAGTCAAGCTGGAGCATAGCTGTGTCGACCCGCTGCAGTTGCCCACACAAGTAGCTACAGACCGCATAGTCAAGCTGGAGCATAGCTGTGTCGACCCGCTGCAGTTGCCCACACAAGTAGCTACTGACAGCACAGTCAAGCTGGAGCATAGCTGTGTCGACCCGCTGCAGTTGCCCACACAAGTAGCTACTGACCGCACAGTCAAGCTGGAGCATAGCTGTGTCGACCCGCTGCAGTTGCCCACACAAGTAGCTACTGACTGCAAAGACAAGCTGGAGTATACCTCTATAGAACCGAAACAAGAACCTAGGAAGGCGGAGAGAAGTTCGCTGACAAATATTTCCCAACCCGGTTATGCCGAATTAGGTAAACCAACTAGTGAGTCCTAGAATGTTTCTCCACCATCTCGGGCCAAACCCTAATAACAGTTTGAGGTCAGGTTTTGTCCCATGGCCGTACGGTAGAGATCGGCAAGAAAATTCATATGATTCCATTATAGACGAATCCGATTCTCTTTAAATCTATATATCGGGTAAGTCAGATCGTATCATATGACACGACATGGGACATGAACATGGGAGAGGACATGCGAATCTATCATTTTGAATCTATTTATTATTTATCCCGTGTTTATTAAGCCCACTGGCCAGGTGGCTGTGCCGTGGCTCGGTCACGTAGACTGCAAAGCAAACTTCAGACTCGTGAATCACGAATGAGTGAACGCTTAGTAATCCGGCTTTAATTCACTTCTTTATCGTGTTTAGCTCCAATCCGATGTTCACGATGTCAAGGGGGGAGGGTTTGTTATACATGTCCTGATTGTGATAGCGTTTGCTCCACCCAGCTGTCATACTCGCCCCTGAGTCGCCCCCTCCGTTATGCAACATCCTAGCGTCGCCACTGGCTGCTGGAGCCCATTCCGTGTAGCCGCTTCCCGTTATTTATAAGGTGTGATTTATTGCTCTTATGAGGAGCAACTATTGAGGGTAGACTTTGGTAGGTCGAGGTTAAATCTAAGAAAGTGCACCACATGCGCAATGTTTACCAGAAACTGTTAGCACGAGTGTAGACTTTTGGCTCAAGAGAGATGGCAAGGACTTAACATAATATGACATTTACATCATTATTAATCTATTACTATTACACAATTACCTGTGAGCCTGTGGGGCTCTGCCACTTTAATGTTGCCGTTATAGGCCTACTTATACAACAATAATGTGTTTTGTATGACTGATTGATCTTGTTGTTGGGTGTTCTTGTTTGTACCATTGTTATAGGGGTCCACCTGATTGCACAGTCATGTTATATACTGTAATTATTTTACCTTTTTTCATAATTTGGTGTTAGAGAAATCGGGGTGCGCGTCTTAAACGAGGATTTTTTTTTTTTTATATATCTAAAAACGAGTGTTTGAATTGCTCGTGTTTTGCTGCAATGTATTGTGGTGCGCTCTACACGTGCTTGCCTAATTACGGAGTACAAAGTGGTCAAGTTTCAAAATAGAGCGCATTACTGTCGTTGTCTTGTCTCGTCGATGCTCATGAGCCATCTAGCTGAAGATGCCACCCATCCCGCTAACGAATCAATGACACCTGTTGTAGCGTCATCTAGATAGCATCATCTAGACCGTTATTACTGCCAGTTCGTTGCCATTTGACGCTTATTGAGTTTTCGTTCACATTATGAGTTTTAAAGACCGCATCCTTAGGGCTTTTTCTGCAAGTGAGAAACTTCAAGTTATCGGGGATGTAGAAGCCAGCTTGTGTGAATGGACAGCCGTAACGTGCGGTTGCGATAACAATAGTCTCAATCTTTGAACAGTCTTCACTAGGCCTAGGCCTACTTGAATAAGCCTTAATCTTTGTCACTTGCTTAGGCCTAAGAACACGGCTTGTTTAATGTGCTAAAACAATGGGGATTATCAGTTATCTTGATACATTAAATAAATATTATATATTTGACATAAAAGGTTTTTTTTCCTGTCCCTACAAGTGGAGTGCGTGTCTTACGCAGTCTGCGTGTCATGCGAATAATTGCGCTATAGCGGCCTATGTATGTATTTATTTATTTATGTATTCATTTATTTATTTAGTTATTTATTTATTTATTTATTTATTTATTTATTTATTATTTTTTAAATATTTATTTATTTATTTATTTATTTGGCTTGGGGGGCTCTGCACGTCAATGGTGCTGGTATACTTACTCTTACTCTTCTCTTACTTACACTTTTGACTGTCTAACCTCTTGTTTGTACCGTTGTTACAGGGGTCGATATGATAGCACAGTCGAGCTACTCGGCAGCCATCAACTTTGCTCAGAAAACAATACAGACCAAAGGAGAGCTAGTTGATGTCGATGGATCTCCGCCTCGCTGCTCTTCCTCAAGTAAGTAGACCAGATCGAGTAAATTTACCATTCATGTATTTTTGCTTTGACCCATTGCTCTATGTACCCTATTGACCCGAATATAATACGAGGTTTTTTTCCCTAAAAAAATGATCCAAAATTCGTATTCGTATCTTATTCGCGGTCTAAGGGTTTCGGAGCGTGAATTCGAATTTCCCGGGCACGCGTAAACGTGCGCACTATCGCCGATCAACGAATCACAACTCTGTGGCGAGTTCTCGAACCTACGGCACTCTGCCGGAGACTTTATGCATCAACTTAAAATTATTTGAAAAAAATACGCGAATTGAAATTATTTAGAAATAAAAACCATACTGACTATAATTCAAGACATTTAGAGCACTCAGTATGTAGAGCTTACCATGCCACATTGCCTTTTTCGATTTCGAAATTCGTTCTTAAGATATAATTTAAAATTTAAGTGTTGTGCCGTTTTTGACGTAATGGTACCCTTCGCTCTTAAGTCATACTAATAGCCCTCAGATATATCTCACTCCCGTCCCCTCCACTTCTCCCCCCACAACCCTAATTTAAGTGCCATATACATATTTTGATACATAATTACACATTATTGGGATATAATTAAATATTGTAATTACACGCGGTTATAGTTTTGGCGGTAGTCTTTTTGCATAAGTTACCTGAACAGTCAAGTTATTGTTGGGCAAGACTGTTCATTACTTTTATTATTTATTTATTGACGTTCCTTGTTTGTTTCCGACTTTTTATGATCGGTATCTCCAACTCTTATGTTAAGCTAACAGTGTGCGTGTACCTACGCGTGTGTGCGTGTGTTGACACTAGATGAAGTGGGTAGGGGTGTTCTCGCTCGGAGCTTCATTTTCATCATCAAGCTCGGAACCAAGCCGAGCTTCATTTTCGGCTCGATATTTTCAAGCCGAGCTGTCTAGGCCAAGGTCTAGGCCTAAAAATGTCAAGTCGTCGCGCGGTTTTAATTATATACCTCTATAAACGCCGACTGAAGAATCGAAAAAGCAGAAACGAATATCAAGGTGTCTGCAAGTACGATGAAGTTAGAAAATTTTCGGGGTTTTAGGGCCAGCATAGACTTAAGAGAACGTATAGGCCTAGGCCTATACTTTTCTGGGTACCTTGGCCTAGGCCTGGCTGGGCTTTGCCTAGGCCCCAATCTCGTGAGAATAAAATGTTACATCTCTAGATGCAGTACGATGTTTCGTTATTTTGCGAGTAGAAAAACAGATGCTTCCTGCTTTTCACAGTAAACAATAAACATCTAGCTCTAATTTTCACGAAAGTTCTAGCCAAACTTTGTTCCGCTTTTTTGGAGACAAACATTGAGCAATAATAAGGGGACTGCAACCGTCCACTGAGTACAAAGTAATCCCAACTGTATTATAATGTTATTTATATCCGACATTGTGATATGGAATTTTGATCTGTTTGTTCCTTCAGTTGCAATAAAATTGGGGGTGTGCGAGCCTACGATTTTTAAGTCGAGCCGAGCCGAGCCGAGTATGAAAAAAAAGTGTTAATAGTAAATTTACAGCTGCATTTTATTTCAGTTGATGCAATGCGATAGGAAGTGTATGTAGGTATACCGAAATTTCAGGTTTTCGTTTCGGTACCTACATCTAAGATGAAGTACATCTTTGTTTATAAAATATGTAAGTTAAAGTTACATAATTATATTATTACAGTAGAACCGCCTTTGTACGTTTCGCTTTTCTACGTTTTTTACGTTTCTGCGTTTTTTTTTACGAGGTCCTGGCGAAGCCTTATGGCATTTATGCATAATTTATTTCTTTAATACGTTTCCCAATATTACTTTTTTTACGTTAATGCGTTTCAAAAATCAGTCCGTCAAGGTAATTAGATCCTATAGTACGTTTTCTCATAATCGGTTTTTCTGGCCAGCCAGTGAGTCGAATTACAAGTTGTTATTGTTCAAGCGGACCACGTTAGTCGTTAGTCATTCATTCATCCCAGTTCTGCGAAGCGCCCCCCCCCCCCCACCCCCTTCCCTCGCTCAACACAATGCAACCCAGCGGCCAGTGAGTGCCTTGACCTTGACCAGCTGCATCTCGTTCCGCGTGGGAGGGGGGAGGGTCTCTGAAAGGGTCGTTTTATCTACGATCTCGGCTGCCGGCACTGAGGTTCTTTACCTGCTTACCATAAATAACAAACCCTCGTCCAGTGGTCCTCTTTACAAAAGACTTTTGTCAAACTACAGAGATAATTGACATTGCCCTCGCACTTCGACTACTCCTATTGTCCTAAGTATAGAAAACAATATTTTTACCCACTTGAGTTTTTTATAATACGTCATCACAGCCTAGTCTAGCTGATGACCATGGTCGCCAGGCCTCCCTTACGACCCTTCTTAGATAAGAATGAAGAATGGTGTCAGGGGGGGGGGGGATTATAAGTGTTAGGAATGTATTAAAAGAAAAATTTGAAGTATTTCAATAGTGCGTTTTTCCCGTTACCACGTTTTTTTGTCTCGGGTCCCTCGAAAACGTACAAAGGAGGTTTCACTGTATAGGGTAATGTAACCCTATACAACCCTGTTACTGTTGCGCGGTAGGTTGGTAAAACAGTTTAGTTGAACTGTTTTACCGACCTTGGGTTGTGCAAGCGATGTCCATTTAGTTCACAGAACCGACCCGGTACCGACCATAGATCGCACGGTAGTTGCATTATTAGGGAGCTTAGAGTGTATGAATACAGTAACAGCAACTTTTCGACTTGTTTTTTAAAATGCATTAGTATTTTAGTAGAATATTAGGACATACTTAAGTAAACTATATTTCGTGTGAAATATTGATTTTATTGCAACTGAAGCTACAAACAGATCGAAATTTCATATCACAATGTCGGATATAAATAATATTATTATACAGTTGGGATTACTTTGTACTCAGTGGACGGTTGCAGTCCCCTTATTATTGCTCAATGTTTTTCTCCAAAAAAGCGAAACAAAGTTTGGCTAGAACTTTCGTGAAAATTAGAGCTAGATGTTATATTGTTTACTGTGAAAAGCAGAGAGCATCTATTTTTCTACTCGCAGAATAACGAAACATCGTACTGCATCTAGAGATGTAACATTTTATTCTCACGAGATTGGGGCCTAGGGAAAGCCCAGCTAGGCCTAGGCCAAGGTACCCAGAAAAGTATAGGCCTAGGCCTAAACCTATACGTTCTCTTAAAGCGGGTGTTACATGGAGAAGTAAGAAAAGTAAAAAGCAGAAAGTGAAGATAAGTGATAGCGTGTAGCTTACGGGACTTTTCACTTTCACTTTTCACTTTTCACTTGTTCAACATTGTCCTACTTTGGAGAGAACTTGTCACTTTTGTTCTTTTCCCGTAAGCTACACGCTATCTCTATTCTTCACTTTCTGCTTTTTACTTCTCTTACTTCTCCGTGGCCCTAAAACCCCGAAATTTTTCGAACCTCATCGTACTTGCAGACACCTAAATATTCGTTTCTGCCTTTTCGATTCTTCAATCGGCGTTTATAGAAGTATTATATAATAAAAACCGCGCGACGACTGACATTTTTAGTAGGGATGCACACGATAATCGATATTATCGTTCGATATTCGATATGCAATAAAATTTCGATAATCGATAATACAAATATTATCGAATGGTCTGATTTCTAAAAAAGCAGGTTCGTAAAGCATTATTTCGTTCTTCTCGGACCTTTCTAGTATTGAAATACTCAAAGATACTGCCAAAATACTAGGCCTCGGGCCTCGTAAAATGTGATTATACTCTCAGCAGCGTCACGTCAGATGTGTCCAAGTAATGTTGCCATATCCTTATGTGCTCGATTAGGCGACATATCACTGAAACTGTAAAAGATTACTTCAATTTTGTAAATTTATTATCGTTCGATATTATCGATCGATAATGCAGTCATCTTTTCGATTATCGATAGTTTTTATTTTATCGATGTTCATCCCTAATTTTTAGGCCTAGACCTTGGCCTAGACAGCTCAGCTTGAAAATATCGAGCCGAAAATGAAGCTCGGCTCGGTTCCGAGCTTAAAAAAAAGCTTGAAAAAGCTTGTAAATTCGAGTACTCGCACACCCCTGAATAAAATCAATATTTCACACAAAAATTAGGTTTAGCAGTTTTAGTTTAGTTTAGTTGCATCTTAAGTATGTCCTAATATTCTACTGAAATACAAATGCATTTTAAAAAACAAGTTGAGATGTTGAAAAGTTGCTGTTACTGTAGGCCTACTCATACACTCTCTAAGCTCCCTAATATTGCAACTACCGTGCGATCTTTGGTCGGTACTGTGAACTAAATGGCCATCGCTAGAGCAACCCAAGGTCGGTAAAACAGTTCAACTAAACTGTTTTACCAACCTACCGTGCAACAATAACAGGGTTGTACAGGGTTACATTATGTAGGCCTAACCCTATAATAATATAGAATAGAATAGAATAGTATAGAACTTTATTTTCTCCTTATACAATATAAATTGCATTTTAGTACATAGTATTTTGTAAAAGGAAGAAAACCCACCTAATTACGTAACTTACATATTTTATAAACAAAGATGTACTTGATCTTAGATGTACTGAAATTCCAATATACATACACTTCTTATCGCATTGCATCAACTGAAATAAAGTGCAGCAGTAAATTTACAATTAATGCTATTTCAAAAGCTCGGCTCGGCTCGAAAATCAAGATTTTTTTCTCATACTCGGCTCGGCTCGGCTCGACTTAAAAATAGTAGGCTCGCACACCCCTAGAAGTTGGTAAACATTAATTATGGTTTATATACTACTAATAACTGTCTTGATGTCGGTCCGACCTTGTCGACAGTAAGCTTGTTGTGAAGCTCGAAATATCACACCATCCTGAAGCAAAGCTACACAGCTCTCATTTCTCCATACATATTCACCTGCTTGGTATCAAATATTATCATTACATTTTCTCAAAACTATTCAATTCAACCATATTGAAAGGTTGAGAAGAGACAATTGAATAATGAATATAATAAAATTTATAACAAAACTGTATAAACAAAACTCTTGTTTCAGATGTGGTTCCACTTCCATCCCGTACAGGTACAGGAAACAAGTTCCGCTTCATCCGCACTAATGTACCTTTCGGTTTCAATTATGAAAAAGAAAAAGAGATCATGACATTAACAAGCATTTTGTCTCACAATAGTCCAGGCGGCAACAGAACTTCCACAATTGTTGAAGAAATCCCCCATGATGGTGAATTATTTCATGCAAGGTTTTCTCCCAGAAAGAATCCAAGTATAAACATGCCAACACACACAGGTGAGAAGCCCTATTCCTGTAACATATGTACGGCAAGGTTTTCTCGGAGGTTGGCCTTAACCAGACACATAAGAAAACACACAGCAGAGAAGCCATATTCATGTGACATATGTACGGCAAAGTTTCGCTTGAAGGGGAGCTTAACCAGGCACATGACAACACACACAGGAGAGAAGCCATTTTCATGTGACATATGTGCAGCAAAGTTTTCTCAGAAGGGGAGCTTATCAACACACATGAGAACACACACAGGAGAGAAGCCATTTTCATGTGACATATGTACAGCAAGATTTTCTCGGAAGATGGCCTTAACCACACACATAAAAAAACACACAGCAGAGAAGCCATATTCATGTGACATATGTACGGCAAAGTTTTGCCAGAAGGGGCACTTAACCAGGCACATGACAACACACACAGGAGAGAAGCCATTTTCATGTGACATATGTGCAGCAAAGTTTTCTCAGAAGGGGAGCTTATCAACACACATGAGAACACACACAGGAGAGAAGCCATTTTCATGTGACATATGTACAGCAAGATTTTCTCGGAAGATGGCCTTAACCACACACATAAAAAAACACACAGCAGAGAAGCCATATTCATGTGACATATGTACGGCAAAGTTTCGCCAGAAGGGGGACTTAACCAGGCACATGACAACACACACAGGAGAGAAGCCATTTTCATGTGACATATGTGCGGCAAAGTTTCGCCAGAAGGGGGACTTAACCAGGCACATGACAACACACACAGGAGAGAAGCCATTTTCATGTGACATATGTATGGCAAGGTTTTCTCAGAAGGGGCACTTGACTGTTCACATGATAACACACACAGGGGAGAAGCCATATTCCTGTGACATATGTACGGCAAGGTTTTCTGAGAAGAGGCTCTTGACTGTACACATAAGTAAACATACAGGAGAGAAGCCATATTCATGTGACATATGTATGGCAAGGTTTTCTGATAAGTGGCTCTTGACTGTACACATAAGAAAACATACAGGAGAGAAGCCATATTCATGTGACATATGTATGGCAAGGTTTTCTCAGAAGGGGCTCTTGACTGTACACATCAGAACACACACAGGAGAAAAGCCATATTCATGTGACATATGTATGGCAAGGTTTTCTCAGAAGGGGCACTTGACTGTTCACATACGAAAACATACAGGAGAGAAGAAGAGAGAGAAGAAGAAGAGAGAATTCATGTGACATATGTATGGCAAGGTTTTATGATAAGAGACTCTTGACTGTACACATAAGAAAACATACAGGAGAGAAGCCCCATTCCTGTGACATATGTATGGCAAGGTTTACTGATAAGAGGAACATGAATGTTCACAAACGAAAACACACAGGAGAGAAGCCATATTCATGTGACATATGTACGGCAAGGTTGACTGATAAGAGGAACTTGACTGTACACATGAGAACACACACAGGAGAGAAGCCCTATTCCTGTGACATATGTACGGCAAGGTTTACTGATAAGAGGAACTGGACTGTACATATAAGAAAACATACAGGAGAGAAGCCATATTCATGTGACATATGTATGGCAAGGTTTTCTCAGAAGGGGCACTTGACTGTTCACATGATAACACACACAGGTGAGAAGCCATATTCCTGTGACATATGTACGGCAAGGTTTTCTGAGAAGAGGCTCTTGACTGTTCACATACGAAAACATACAGGAGAGAAGCCCCATTCCTGTGATATATGTATGGCAAGATTTTCTGATAAGAGGATCTTGACTGTACACATGAGAACACACACAGGAGATGAGCCATATTCATGTGACATATGTATGGTAAAGTTTCTCCAGAAGGGGAACTTAACCAGGCACATGAAAACACACACAGGAGAGAAGCCCTATTCCTGTGACATATGTACGGCAAGGTTTACTAATAAGAGGAACTTGACTGTACACATGAGAACACACACAGGAGATGAGCCATCCATATACGTGTGACATTTGTCAAAGTAGGTATGCTTCAAGGATGTCCTGCTTGCAAATCAGATTGTAAGCTTTTGAACAATGTAATTTCTTTTTTCTGTTACATTGTCAAATATCGAGTAAAGCAGCCGCACGCATCGTAGCGACACCGGCTTGGTTCAATAGAGCAAAGGATGAATGGGGAATGAGTGAGGGTTTTATTGCTTGCATTTATGGATATTGCCATGTTTCGGTAATAAACCCACCCGCCCCAAAACCCGACGATAATCCATGTTGCCAATTCGGGTGGTTTTGGAAAACAAACATATTTCTCTTTCTTCTAATGTTCTTGTTCGAGCATTCATAAAGAAAAGATCGTATCATATTTTTGCCAATCCTGGAAGTTTAGCGGTTTTCATTGTGTACGAACGTGTATCCAATGTCAATACACGTTTGTTGCACATAGAGTGGAACTATTCTGAAATAAGTTTGTGTCTAAAACGATATAATCGTGATATAACCGTAATTTATTAATGTTTAAAATATAATAGGCCAAGTGTTGTGGACAGGTAGTGTTGCATACTGTAAATATTATAAAGTTCTAATCAGGGGATCGAACCGGTTTGAACTGAAAACCGGAAAAACCGTTATTTTATCCGAACCGAAAACCGAACCGAAAACCATCGTGAAAAAGTGGTCAAACCGTTAACCGAAACGAAAACCAATATTTTGGGTTTCGGTTATCGGTTTTTTCGGTTCTTTTCGGTACGAGCCTCCGTATGTCAAAATCTCAAAATTGCAATAAAAATAAAATTATAAAAACAAAACATCAGAGGGAAAAATTATTTTTGGAAGTTCTGCAATTTGTTCCACTGGTATTTTGGAGGTCTTCCTTTCAAAGGTTGGTGATGACAATACTCGATGGATGGCTGAGTTCCTTTTATATTTGCAATAATAGGAACGGAAAGTATAAATAATGGTAACGCCTGTCACAAGTACAACTCACAAGTCCCCACCTTCGGCACCATAACAGTTGGTTGACATATTGTTAACACTTGGAAGATGTGTTCGGCGAAGATTACAAAACGCCCCGAAAGAAGATTTTGGTTTCCACTTTCCTGGAAGTTATAAATCAAGAACCTTGGAGACGAATATGCCTACATAAATATTATGTTGAGTCTTGCCCGTTGACACTTATCTGATAATTAGGGCCTACAGAGTTAAGACGAGACTCCCCTGTTGGAACACGTGCAAACCCCACCCTCGAACGTAAAGCAAACTTTTGTGGCAAATGACCATGCACTGTTACTATTATGTCAGTCGCGTTTCAGCTTCCGTTTCGTAAATATGGGTAGGAAAAAAGAATATGTGTTCTGTAACTTTTAATTTAACGAAACCACAAATGACTCGTCGTGCCAGATACAGGACTGCAACGTGATTATGAAGGTAAGAGATTAGATAACACAGTATTACAACATCAAAATATTGATATTTTTTTATGCTATTTCCTCACTTTGAAAATGTTGAATACGAACATTGCTGAACCGGTTCCGAACCGGTTCGAACCGAACCATTTTTTTTTTTTTTTTATTTGCTCGAACCGAACCGAAAACCAAACCGAAATGATTCTCCCGAACCAAAAACTGAACCGAAATTAAAATATTTTCGGTTCGATCCCCTAGTTCTAATTGTATGTATATATCCCTCCATTTAGTGCAGTGTTAAGTGTAGTGTGTAATGGCAATGTGGAGACCATGGCAGTGTGATGTTCAAAACAATGAAGTATTAGTGCCCATAGTGCTTGATCAAGGTCGTGAAGGTGAAGGGAATGTAAATTTTTTTTTTTTTTTTTTATTTATTTATTTTCGGTCGTTTGACTCTTTACAAAAACATACATGTTCGTAAATCGTATTGACCATGTCAATTTAGAAGTACGTACGGCCTGTACGTACTTCTGGTGAGTAAGTTATAGGTAGGTAAAGGTATGTACATAGTTAAGTTAAGTTAAGTATATAGTTATATAAGCAAGCCTAGTTTACAAATAGAAATAAAGTATTGTTCACTAAAATAAAGTAAAGTATAGTGCATGTCAGTTCTTGTTCAGGTATGTCTCGATCTCGTAGAATGAGTGGTCCAGCAGGTACTTTTTTAAAGTTCTTCTGAACACCGCACGATCTTGGCAGTCCCTGATGTCGGTCGGCAGTTTGTTGTACAATCTCCTACCGGCTTGCATCACTCCGTTGCTGGTGGATCTTAGCCGGCAGTAGACGTGGGCGAGTTCTCTGGCTTGTCTTGTGTGATGGCCGTGATGGGAGCCGTCCTCGAAGAGTGCCAGGTTGTCCCGCGTGAACTGGCACACCGCCTGGATGTACAGACACGGGAGTGGCAGGATGTTCAGTGCTTTGAATCCCGGCTTGCACGACTCTCGAGGACCTATGGCCAGCATGTAACGAATGATTCGTTTCTGGGCTTTAAATGCCTCGATGCTTCTTGTAGCAGCTCAAATGAACTGCAAGCCAATGCAATTGACATAGCAGAAGATGAGATTGATGTAGAAACTGTGTAAGTGACAATGAAGGACTAAGAAATAATAAAAAACAACAGCAAAATAGCCCACTCTCAAAAAAGTCACAAGCTATTATCACTAATGTACATAATTACTTTAAGACTGTCAATCCGACTAACGCAATTTCTACGACCGCTACAGCAACAGGTAAACACCGGTCAACAGTACACAGAATACTAAGTAGAGGTCCAAAAACGCCCAAGAAATGTGGCCATAAAAGAAGGAGGTTTTCAAAAGTTGATAACTTTTTGTGTGATGTGATTCGCAGGACCATCTATTTGTTTTATAAAAAGCATCAACCACCAACAGTCGATATGTTGTACGGTCGTTTAATGCAAGACGAGACAGGGCTCCCGTACAAGCAAAGACATTTACTTGAACATGGGTTTCCGATATAAAAAAATTAATAAACGCGCCGCAATTATTGAATCCCAACGTCTAATTGTGTGGCGGTACAGATTTTTAGCACAGTTGAGAAACTATCGGAAAGAAGGCAGACGTGTGTACTACCTTGATGAAACATGGTACGATACACATGATACTGTGGCAAGAGGGTGGGTTGATTCATCCTGTGAATGCGCTATGGACAACCCGGTTGCGCGGGGAAAACGTATCATAATTCTACATGCCGGTTCCGAGCAGGGTTGGGTTGCGAATTCTCTGCTGATTTCTGCGAAAAATATGAAAGAGGCAGCTGCTGATTACCATGAGGACATGTCCGCGCAGCTATTTGAGCCGTGGTTCTCTGACACGTTGCTGAACAATATTGAGCCTAACTCGGTTATAGGGTTAGATAACGCAAGTTACCATTCGCGGCAGAGTGTAAAAATTCTGAGCACCGGGACAAAAAAGGGAGACATGATTCAATTTATGCAACAAAATAACATTGAAGTTCCGAAGCCAGTCCCAATAAAGCCAGTGTTATTACAGTTAATCAGGGAAAAAAATCTGTCAAAGCGATATGTAATAGACGAAATTGGCACGGCTAGAGGGCATGTAGTATTAAGACTTCCTCCATACCACTGCATGTTGAACCCTATAGAACATAGGTGGTCATCACTAAAATCGTTTGTCCGGAAAAGAAACGTAACCCCTACAGACAACGGTAGCGTAATTCAGCACATTCGAGATGCTGTGCGTGAAACAAATAAGTTTTGGCCAAATAGTGTAAGACATGTAAAAGAGGTGGAAAAAACTTACATAACATCAGATTGTGATATGGACAATACTAATCTAGTCATCAATCTACAAGATTCAAGTGAGAGCAGTGACAGTGAAGGAAACTAGACTGCAGTGTGTGCCCATTGGTAAGTGTGTGCTGTTAATTATTTTGTAGCTTGCCTATAAAATCTTGTTGGCTTTGCGTCATGTATGTCGCTTTTAGCCTGTTGTGGTTTATAGCCCGTTGTTTTAGTTTTCCGTCCCTGTCAATACACTTGAATATGATACGAGGCAATGTAGATGATATTTATAAATGGAAGACAATTACAAAAGGTAATTCTCTAAGTACAGTTCAAACCCACGTCCATCAAAGATTTCTCATCACTGCGTCCAACAATGCGGTGTCCCTAGGCATACTTCTGCTGTTTTGAAAGTTTTAGTGGAAAAGAATGGCAACAGCGTGTTCTTGAGATCTCATCGCAGGCTCATTGTTACAATATGCCTCGTAAATCGTTTTATTGACTTGATCCCTTCCAACTATCCTATTCTTCCCCTGCCTTTGAAAATCGCCGGTGTCGCTACGATGCGTGCGGCTGCTTTACCTGATTGCAAAGAGGTTACAGATGAGGCGATCAAATAAACTGGTACTATTAACACCAAGCAACTTACAAGCAACCTGTTGATCCGCGTACCCTGCAGAGTTACCCGATTACGTTTACTTCACATTCCACAATGGCGCACCGAAGTAGTGCATCGTTCACTTCTTACAAGGCTTAGCTACCTTCACAATTCAGTTCCCTCTAGTGTGGATATCACTGTTCCTCTAAATTCATTTACTAAACAAATGTCTGCCTATCTTCCACTTAGGGTTTAATTTTAACCACTGATCTTGACATTAGGTAACTATGTTTATCTGTTGGCATATTATATAGTTGACTTTTTGTGCAGACTTTTGTGTATGGTGTCATTATTGTTATTATTCATTGGTTGTATGTTCTCCAAATGGCAAAACTGCTGTATCGAATTTTATATTAAAAATATAAAAACTACACCCGTGAGAAGCCTTATTCCTGTGACATATGTCGAGCAAGGTTTTCTTGTAAGGGGAAGATAACTGTACACATGAGAAATAAAATATTTATAATAATTATAATAATGTTCTTTATTTTAGCTGCATTAGCTACTATATTACATAATTTACAATTATTAACATCATGCGCAATCCATTTGTTGAAATCATGGATATGACACACAACACATGCACAGATAAAATTATACAAACTCATTGTCAACAAACATGGCACAAACCCTTTTGCATCTATTCACCGTGTATCTATACAATATCTTCAAAACAAAACAAAAATACGAGTAAGTATACAATTCACATACATTGCACACATGTAAGAAGCCATATTCCTGTGACATTGTTCCAGCAAGGTTTTCTATTAAGAGACATTTTACCACACACGCGAGAACACACAAGAGAAAAGCCATATTCTTGTGACATATGTAAAAAAAAGGCTTTTCTCACAATGGCAATTTAATTGCTTACATTGATACACATATCAGAGACAAATCTGACCCAATTGCAACTACTGCCAAGCAATGATTTCTGGGCTTGGAACAGTGACTTAACTAGGCCTATATACACACATAAGAACACATACACTGGACAATTGTTGTGACATCTCAAGCAAGGTGTCTTTGGGGGTGGGGAGTATGTACATGAGAACTCGTAGGGAGAAGGGCTTATTCCTGAGACATGGTTTACAGTGCTAAATATCAGGGTGGACGCGTCCGCTCACTTTGGAATAGTCCTAAATGAAAGGTCAATACGGTGTGTTGTATAAGACTGAAGCCCGTCTGTAGTCACTGTACTAATGTGCCTACTGAACTTTTCCCCACCCTCCCTGCTACTCCCTGCTTAAAATTCCAGTTGAATACGGTTGGATACATGAGACGTATTCAACTGGATGCAAACGTATTCAACTGTGCTAGCTGTTTCCAACTGGAAGTCGTATGTATACCAACAGGAATCAACTGTAATCAACTGGAACCGTAACCAGCTGTATTTAGCAGGGTACGTATTCAATGGGAATCAACTGTAATCAACTGGAACCGTAACAAACTGTATTCAGCTGGATACGTATCCAATGGGAATCAACTGTAATCAACTGGAACCGTAACCAACTGTCTTCAGCTGGGTACGTATCTAATGGGAATCAACTGTAATCAACTGGAACCGTAACAAACTGTTTTCAGCTGGGTACGTATCCAATGGGAATCAACTGTAATCAACTGGAACCGTAACAAACTGTTTTCAGCTGGGTACGTATCCAATGGGAATCAACTGTAATCAACTGGAACTGTAACAAACTGTTTTCAGCTGGGTACGTATGCAATGGGAATCAACTGTAATCAACTGGAACCGTAACAAACTGTATTCAGCTGGATACGTATCCAATGGGAATCAACTGTAATCAACTGGAACCGTAACCAACTGTCTTCAGCTGGGTACGTATCTAATGGGAATCAACTGTAATCAACTGGAACCGTAACAAACTGTTTTCAGCTGGGTACGTATCCAATGGGAATCAACTGTAATCAACTGGAACTGTAACAAACTGTTTTCAGCTGGGTACGTATCCAATGGGAATCAACTGTAATCAACTGGAACCGTAACAAACTGTTTTCAGCTGGGTACGTATCCAATGGGAATCAACTGTTATCAACTGGAACCGTAACAAACTGTATTCAGCTGGGTACGTATCCAATGGGAATCAACTGTACTCAACTGGAACCGTAACCAGCTGTATTTAGCAGGGTACGTATTCAACGGGAATCAACTGTAATCAACTGGAACCGTAACCAGCTGTATTTAGTAGGGTACGGATTCAATGGGAATCAACTGTAATCAACTGGAACCGTCACAAACTGTTTTCAGCTGGGTACGCATCCAATGGGAATCAACTGTAATCAACTGGAACTGTAACAAACTGTTTTCAACTGGGTACGTATATGCAATGGGAATCAACTGTAATCAACTGGAACCGTAACAAACTGTTTTCAGCTGGGTACGTATCCAATGGGAATCAACTGTAATCAACTGGAACCGTAACAAACTGTATTCAGCTGGGTACGTATCCAATGGGAATCAACTGTAATCAACTGGAACCGTAACTTGCTGTTTTTAGCTGGGTACGTATCTGTAGTGTTTGAGAATCAACAACAACAACAACAACATTGATAGCTATTTAACTAGGCCATGATAGTCTTGTGTGTGTCCCTCCTTGTACTCCGTGTATGATCTACCAGAGAAGCATGGAATAATAAAGAGCCAGCAAGTGTCACCTGAAAGTAAAGTGTAATTATTTCTATCCTAGAGATCCTAGGAGATCCCTACCACTTAAATGTGGTCTAAAATGTAACAGTATCCAATGGGAATCAACTGTAATCAACTGGAAACCGTAACCAACTGTATTCAGCTGGGTACGTATCCAATGGGAATCAACTGTAATCAACTGGAAACCGTAACCAACTGTATTCAGCTGGGTACGTATCCAATGGGAATCAACTGTACTCAACTGGAACCGTAACCAGCTGTATTTAGCAGGGTACGTATTCAACGGGAATCAACTGTAATCAACTGGAACCGTAACCAGCTGTATTTAGTAGGGTACATATTCAATGGGAATCAACTGTAATCAACTGGAACCGTAACTAACTGTTTTCAGCTGGGTACGCATCCAATGGGAATCAACTGTAATCAACTGGAACCGTAACAAACTGTTTTCAGCTGGGTACGTATCCAATGGGAATCAACTGTAATCAACTGGAACCGTAACAAACTGTTTGCAGCTGGGTACGTATCCAATGGGAATCAACTGTTATCAACTGGAACCGTAACAAACTGTATTTAGCTGGGTACGTATTCAATGGGAATCAACTGTTATCAACTGGAACTGTAACCAGCTGTATTTAGCAGGGTACGTATTCAATGGGAATCAACTGTAATCAACTGGAACCATAACAAACTGTTTTCAGCTGGGTACGTATTCAATGGGAATCAACTGTTATCAACTGGAACCGTAACCAACTGTATTTAAGTGTGTGTATTCAATGGGAATGAACTGTAATCAACTGGAACCATTGCCAGCTGTATTATTGAACTGTGTATGTATTCAATGGGAATCAACTGTAATCAACTGCAACCGTGACCAACTGTATTTAACTTGGTATGTATTCTATGGGAATCTACTAGAACCGTAACCAACTGTATTTATCTGGATATGTATTCAATGGGATTCTCATGATATTAATAATAATTAATATAATAATTTAAAAAAATTATTATTATAATAATTATAAAATATAAATTATAATTATAATAAAAATTAAAAAAATAAAATAAATAATAATAATAATTAATAAAATAATAATATAAAGTTGGTTCCAGTTTCTGTTGAATCCGGTTGGAATCCATTAGGTTCCCTTTTATATGAATCCTATTGGTTCCTGTAGTGGATAACAACAACAACAATCATATCTAGCAAGCTGTGTCTTGTCGAGACGGCAGGAAAGCACTTCCGGTTTCCGTCATGGGCGTGATAGGCCTAGTCGTCACTTTTGTTTCTCTCAAGTTATCATAATAAATCATATCTTTATCAATACATTGTCGTTGATTATATACTAAGATGTATCCTAGATACAGCACAACATACAACATAGTGTCAGAAGTGAATATTTAGAGAGTTACAAGTAAGGTGCTACAACATAACCTCACAAGTAGCAGACCACGTTTTGTCGAGAGCGTAAGCCTAGGCCTACGCCACGGAAAAACGTGTGTTAGAAGGTAGAAAAGAGGCGTCTTAGACCTACTATCGTTGAGTATTTACTAAGATGTATCCTCGATACAGCATAGGTCTATTACGTGGTGTTAGAAGTGAACAGTTAGGAGAGTTACAAGTAAGGTGTCACAACATAACCTCACAAGTAGCAGACCACGTTTTTTCGAGAGCGTACCACCAGCTCTCAATGTGGAAGCTAAACAGTTAGCACATAGGCCTAGCTGGACAGACTGGATCCAGCAGTTTGAGATAGACCTAGGCCTAGGCTATACATGGCAGCATTGGGTTTGAAGACCTATATTTCAAACCCAATGATGGCAGCGTCCGAGAAAATTAAGAAGCCAGAAGCCGTTAAATTACAAATATTCCTAAATCTGATAGGCCTAGAATATGACGCAGTTCGCGTGTTTAACACTCTAACTTTCGAGAACGATGACCAGAAAAAAGCGCTGAAACATGTGATTGACAAGTTTGCGGGTTATTGTTAACCTCACAAAAACTTGGCAATTGAAAGAAATAATTTCTTCAGGGTGGCTCAACAACAGGATACGAGTGTCGATGAATTCATTACCAAGCTAAAAGATCGCGCATCCACGTGTGAGCTAGGACAGTTACGTGACATCATCATCCGAGACCTGTTAATAATAGGCCTAGGCCTAAGGAGCAAACCTCTACTACAAGAGAAACTGTTGTCAGAAGGAGACATTGCTTTGGACCGGTGTGTTCAAATATCCAGAGCCGCAGAAGCAAGTAAGCAGCAAGTACAGTCCCTTCGAGAAACCAACACTACAGTGAGGTCCCAAGAAGCAGCAGCCGCAGTAGATGCAGTCTGGAACGTCAAAGGTCAACAATACAGCAAAGGACAAGATAAGAAGCAGTCGAACAAGGTCTATACGAACGCAAGTTCCAGCGCAAGTGGTGAAGAAAGCAAGAACGGCTCCTTTGATTGCAAGAGATGTGGATACCGCCACAAGCAGAGAAAGTGCCCAGCTTACGGTAAAGTGTGCATGAAGTGTAAAGGAAAAAATCATTTCGCAAAGGTATGTAAAATGTCGGCTATGCATGCAGTGGAACAAAGTGAAGTGAATTCGCAAGATGACTTTGCTTAAATTGGGTCGGTAGGTATTAGTAAAGGTCTATCTCGATCAGCATGGTATCACAAATTGTGGTTAGGAAGTAAATGTGTGTCATTCAAAATAGACACTGGAGCGGAAGTGAATGTGTTGCTGCTGGCTACTTACAATAAGTTAAGCCAATGTAGCTTAAAGGAGTTTAAACCAACAAACACGGTGTTATTAACGTTGAGTAACAAAAGTTGTGTTATGTGTGTATTTGTATCATGTATTTGGTTCAATCTCTGAAAAAACGAGGTGTAGTAATTGAAGATAACAACAACTACAATCATATCTAGCAAGCTGTGTCTTGTTGAGACGGGAGTAAAGCACTTCCGGTTTTCGTCATGGACATGATAGTCGTCACTTTTGTATCTCTCATGTTATCATAATAAATCTTATATCCATAATTATTGTCGTTGATTATTTACTAAGATGTATCCTAGGTAGGCCTACAGCACAAGATATTACAGTTCCAGTTCCTGTTGTTCAATTTTATACAAATCCTGTTGATTCCAGTTGAATAAGTTGCTGGTTACAGTTCCAGTTGATTCCACTTGAATAAGGTTGGATACGGTTTCATTTTAATACAGTTTGTTACAGTTCCAGTTGATGCCACTTGAATACGGCTGGATACAGTTCCATTTCAATACGGTTGGTTACGGTTCCAGTTGATTCCACTTGAATAGTGATGTAAAATTTCATGAAATATTTGAGCTTGAAATATTTCATGAAATATTTCATGAAACATTTGAAATATTTCAAAAAAATTTGAAATATTTGAAAATTTAGTTTCTTGTCACGGTTAGGCCTCAGATGTTCTTATATTGCACTATAGTTATTTATTTAAGTAGGCCTATGGCGCCAGTTGTTCTTTCTAAGCTTGCTGTAATAGGATTTACTGTCTGAAGGTAATGGGAAATGAATTTCAATCAATGGATGGGTATTCAATGCTTTATTACCATGGTTCATGAACCATCATGGAGGAATACAATAATGTAATCCATCAGAGTATTATTGGCCTATTGGTATTTAGTAATACCATGGACTTATAATCTATTATAAGTCCATGGTAATACAATAATATAATATTAATTTCCAATCTCTGCTCAAGCTCAAATTAAAGTAAAGCCAAATAAACATAAAAGGTTTTTAAAGAAAAGTCTCTCTACCCAAATAATTTGAGTTAATTCAGCCAATTAATCACCACTATTAATTCATAATTCATAATATGCACATTGCTTAATCCTAATACCAAGCTGAAGAACCCTACAAATCAAATACAATATTTTTAGACTAGGCTAGGCATATGATACTTGCATGACGTTGACATCACTCTGAACAACCATAGGCACAATCTTAGGGGTTGAGACTGCATGTAAATGGAAGGGTTATAGGCTAAGGGATAGGCCTATAAGATACCTAGAACCTTAGGTGAGGTTTTAAGACATTATAAAATACAGGCCAAGCGTTATATCAAATCTTTCAAAAATATTGAAATATTTCAAGAGACACTGAAATATTTCAATTTGAAATATTTCAATTGAAATATTTCATTGAAATATTTCAACGTTTACATCACTACACTTGAATACGGTTGGATACGGTTCCATTTGAATACAGTTGGTTTCTGTTCAAGTTGATTCCACTTGAATACAGTTGGTTTTGGTTCCAGTTGATTCCACTTGAATACAGTTGGATATGGTACCATTTGAATACAGTTGGTTACTGTTCCAGTTGATTCCACTTGAATAAGGTTGGATACAGTTCCATTTTAATACAGTTTGTTACAGTTCCAGTTGATGCCACTTGAATACGGCTGGATACAGTTCCATTTCAATACGGTTGGTTACGGTTCCAGTTGATTCCACTTGAATACACGGTTGGATACGGTTCCATTTGAATAGAGTTGGTTACTGTTCCAG
Organism: Isoperla grammatica; assembly: GCA_945910005.1. Lineage (NCBI taxonomy): Eukaryota > Metazoa > Arthropoda > Insecta > Plecoptera > Perlodidae > Isoperla > Isoperla grammatica. The sequence continues at coordinate 6,180,532 of OX246749.1, read as the reverse complement.
TTGATTCCACTTGAATACGGTTGGATACGGTTTCATTTTAATACAGTTGGTTACTGTTCCAGTTGATACCACTTGAATACAGTTGGTTACGGTTCCAGTTGATTCCACTTGAATACAGTTGGATACGGTTCCATTTGAATACAGTTGGTTACTGTTCCAGTTGATTCCACTTGAATACAGTTGGTTACGGTTCCAGTTGATTCCAGTTGATTCCCATTGAATACGTACCCTGCTAAATACAGCTGGTTACGGTTCCAGTTGATTACAGTTGATTCCCGTTGAATACGTACCCTGCTAAATACAGCTGGTTACGGTTCCAGTTGATTACAGTTGATTCCCATTGGATACGTACCCAGCTGAATACAGTTGGTTACTGTTCCAGTTGATTCCACTTGAATACGGTTGGATACGGTTCCATTTGAATACAGTTGATTACTGTTCCAGTTGATTCCACTTTAATACAGTTGGTTACGGTTCCATTTGAATACCGTTGGTTACTGTTTCCAGTTGATTCCCGTTGAATACGAATCCAGTTGAATACTGTTGGTTCCATTTGAATACGATTACAGTTGCATCCCGTTGGTTACAGTTCCTGTTGAATCCACTTGCTTCCCATTGAATACAGTTCCAGTTGAATACGTAAAAGTGGGCCATAATACGCTTGAATCCAGTTGAGTTTAACATGAACTGGATTCAACAGTATTCAACAGTATTCAAGTGGAATGTATCCAACCGTATTCAACTGGTGCCTATATATATGCCTGCTTGATTAGTGGGGGTGGGGGTAGGTAGGTATTTTTGTTTTCCTTAAAGTCAAGCAGGTGACAAAAAATATTATTTTTTATTATTGAAAATGAGAAACTGCAAGACACCCCTCGCCCCCCCCCCCCCTCCCCCTCCCCCTAAGGAGGCCATACGTCCTGCTCAGTTATCAACAGCCATAAAGTGATCGTCAATGTTCCAATTCATTTTGGTGGTTTCCTGGTTTTGGCACTACAAAAATAACAGTATTCCGTTATTGCATTCAGTCCGGTATTTTTTTCTGAACTGCTCAGAATGCACTCTACAAAGCCCGACTTAAATATATTTGCCTGGGGTGCTATTGTTGACTCTGCATCTCGCCCCTACTGTCCTAAAGTTAGGCCAGGCCTAACTTAGGACACTAGATTTTGACCTGCACATACCTGCACATACGTACTCCACAGCTAGATCACCCCATGGTCACACGACGTACTCAACAGGTAGGTCACACCATGGTCATACGACGTACTCGACAGCTAGGTCACACCATGGTCATACTACGTACTCGACAGCTAGGCCACACCATGGTCATACAATTCGTACTAGACAGCTAGGTCACACCATGGCCACACGACGTACTCGACAGCTAGGTCACACCATGGTCACACGTCGTACTCCACAGCTAGGTCACACGACGTAGGCCTACTCGGCAGCTAGGTCACACCATGGTCATATGACGTATTCGACAGCTAGGTCACACCATGGTCATTCAACGTACTAGACAGCTAGGTCACACTATGGTCACACGACGTACTCGACAGCTAGGTCACACCATGGTCACACGACGTACTCGACAGCTAGGTCACACCATGGTCACACGACGTACTCGACAGCTAGGTCACACCATGGTCACACGACGCACTCGACAGCTAGGTCACACCATGGTCACACGACGTACTCGACAGCTAGGTCACACCATGGTCACACGACGTACTCAACAGCTAGGTCATGTCGTCGGCCGAAACGGCCGAAGCAGCTCCGTTGCTGTCAGTGAGGTTGACATAAGGGAATTAATTAACTAATTAATTGTTTGCATAGCTTAGTTTTATTTAAGGTCCTCCTTTGTAAATCGGTGTTTATAACTGAATAGGATAGACAGTAAATATATAAATCAAAATCAAAAATAAGAATGTGATGACGAGAAAACCCCTAGACTGTCCCAGAATGTTGCTAGCCGCCTCACAGGTCTCATGGATTGGACAGATTTCATTTGGCCAGCCTTGCCTCATCATCAGTGAACGCTACAACACGATACTCCACTAGTTTTAAACTCCCGCCTGCTCACGGCCAGTGAGAGACGTTGAGTTGCCCACACGATACTGCTATGTCTACACGCGTGCATTATTTGCTCCAATCATTTGAGTCTCCAATTATCTTCGCGTGTAGACGTGCAGTTTCGCCAATCATTGTCGAGGCAGATGATTTGCCTCAAGACCCCCAAATACTTAGACCATATAGGGGGGCCCCAAATAATTGAAGCGCTGCCAACTAAACATGTACATTTTAGACCTTGGGCCAGCTATAACCCCCCCTCCCCCCCCCCCGGTGCGGAAGGTCTGAAAGTGGTTTTGAGTACTTTGATATATTGACTTTCGATTTTCACTTGTTAGCCAACATGGTTTTGGTGGGTGCACCCACCAGGGGTGTCCAAATGTGGTGCTGTGAAAACCATAAAAATATTAATTGAGGTATGTTGCCAGTTCAAAGAATTAACTATTTTTATAAGGATGTACTCTTTTATACGTAAGCTACTAAATAACACAATTTGTTGATTTTCAGGGTTACACAAACTAGTTATCTATTCATGTTTTGTTTTTATTTCGAGCAAAACATTTATATAGTTTGGCCGCTCTGTAACGCCCCACCCCTCAAATAATGGAAGGTCTAAAAGTGGTTTCGATTACTATTATATATGTACTTTTGATTTTCACTTGTTAGCCAACATGGTTTTGGCGGGTGCATCTACCAGGGTTGTCCAAATGTGCCACCATACAATTCGATATTAATATTATATGCCATTCTTGAGAATAAATCAAAATAGTTGTAAGTATATAACCTCACGCATCTAAAATGCTTGATAACATGAATTTTTTATTTTTTAGGGGTGAGAAAAACATTCTATATACATTTTATGTGAATTTTTTAGGTTAAAATGTATCATGTTTGCCCCATCTGTAACCCCCCACCCCTCCAATATTGGAAGGTCTGAAAGTGTTTTTGTATACTTTGATACATGACCTTTTGATTTTTACTTGTTAGCCAAGATGGTTTTTTGTGAGTGCACTTACAAGGGCTATCCAAAATGTCGAAATAGTGAGTAATATTAATGATAATAGGGAAGGCTCACATATTTTTTTTATTTGCTTACTGGTTACCTCAAGTTAAAATAAACGGGAACTAATTGGTTTCGGCTCGAAAGGTGCATTAACATCGCTTTAACAGCAAGTCAAAGATATTGCTGTCAAAACACGCTCAGAAACGGACCTGCGCCATCTTGCTCGTGATTATAAGGTTCTGACGTCATAACTCTGGAAACAATCATTTTATATCATACAAATAGTACTGAAATCCCACAATTAAGTAGATTATTGCCCTCATGAGACTTTAACTGAATCAACGTTTATTTCTAGTTATTAAATGAACACTGCTCAACATTAATTTACAACAATATGTTAAACAATTGCATTATTTTAAACACGTTTTGGTAAATACTGTATCAAAATGTAATTTCTGAAGAAAACAGTGGTATAAAAGACATTGTTGTAAAGTCACTGCATCCTAGATATTGTAAAATGTCCAACTTAATATCTTTGATATTATTAAGAATACTTCAAGGAGGCAGTTGTTGACAAGAGTTATGACGTCACGAGCCGTTTTTCAATTACGGAGCGGTAAGTTCCAAATTTCAAACTTTAAAAGCTAATAGAATTGGAAATATAGACTTTTCAGATATAAAAATTATGTAGCCCGTACTTTTTGATAATGGCCTTCTGTTTTTAGGTACTTTGAGGAATATTTATTTTTTATGAGCCTTCCCTATTGTGATATTGACAATAAAATGAACATTTTTGGAATTAAGTAACCTTTAACACATTGAAATTGTTAATTATACATTTTCCCATTTAAATGGTCGCACAACACAATATATAATACATTGAATTTGATAATTTATACATTTTATTTGTTTACTTTGAGCATAACATGTATAGGGTTTACCCCATTTGTAACCCGCCGTTCCCCATATGCCGGAAAGTTTAGAACTGTTTTTGGATACTTTGGTACACTGTCTTGCGATTTTAGCTTGTTAGCCACCATAGTTTTGGTGGATGCACCCACCAGGGGTATCCAAACATGGCGAAATAAGGAGCAATATTGATGTTAATTGCGATTCTGGACAGTAAATTAACAATTCTGGACGTATATATTCTTTAACATTCAAAATACTTAATTAAATACATTTTTCCATTTAAGGGGTGCACAAAACTTTCCATATACATTTTTTGGTTTACTTAGAGTAGATAGTATATATAGTTTTGCCAGACTATGACCTCCCATATTACCCACATTGTGGAAGATGATAGAAGCGGGTTTGAGTACTTGAATAGATTGTCTTCGCATTTTTACTCAATATACAACACGGTTTTAGCGGATGAACCCACCAGGGGTGTCAAAATGTGGCATCTCAAATGTATATACATAAATATTAATTGCGTTTCTTGAGCGTTTATGTAAGTATGTTTGTTATTTTGTGACTTTTGACTGTTCCACTAACTAAGTGACATGCATTTGTATTATAAAAGCTGCACAATCCTTAAATATACGTGTTTCTTTTTTAACGACGTTAATTAATGAAAAAAAATTAAATTAACAATTAAAACAATAACCTAAAATGGATATAATTCTATGGAAATCACATATTACAAACAATGTTAATACACTTACATATATTTCAAAGCTACAAAGAAAAAAAATGGAAACTTCTCACCTTTATTAGCTAATAGTGCAAAAAATAGCGATCGAAGATGGATTTTGACGTTTAAAGCGTGATTACCCCTGAAAATGTATTATTGACATGTATAATAAATTACTAATTCGTAATGTACTCATCAAGACCTTTCATTAGAGTGGTCGCAAACGACATTTGTGACTAAAGAATTTCATGATGTCCAAAAAGACACAGGGTGATATCTCCGAAGATAATGGCCAATTGGGTCTCAAACAATTTTTAGAAATAAGACAATAATATACATAGTTATAACCTTACGTAAAACTAACTACTTTCTTACTACAAGACTCACAATTAATATTTGTACTATTTAGACCAAAATCTTTGGGCACCCCTGGTTGGCTGTTCCACCAAAGTTGTGTTGGCTAACAAGTGAAAATCAAAATGTAATATTAAGAGGTATACAAAACCACTTTCAAACCTTCCGCACCGGGGGGGGGGGAGGGTTTCTATTAGCTGGCCCATGGTCTATTTCTTTGACGAAAGGTGGCAGTGCATATATTTTGTGCGGTAAAGTAACCTAACCTATAAAACATAGCTCTAAAACGTACTTAAAACGTGCTGTCGCGGCGTTTCATCTTAATTATTTTCGTGGATTTATTGATTTTAATATGGAAAAAAAGAAAGAAGTGTCGCAAGAATGAATTTTAGTTCTGAAGAAATAATAGCTTTAACACATAAACAAAGTTAAAGCTATTTTGAAATTCTTCCGCTAGTGCCACAATTGTCGTTAAATTGATCCGTGTGGACGTTCACGGGAATCATGTCCAACGTTGATTATCTTCTTCGAGGATAATCAACGTGCGTGTAGACCAAGTCCGCAGCGCCACTTTCGTTCGACCTCTCGCATGATCCGTCTAACTGGCGGTGGACAGGTTAGTCCTGCATGGCCGAGAAGAGTGGACGCTGGACGGCTCGGCTGTCAACGCTGCCAATCTGGCGCATCGTGCCATGCTGTGCTTGAAATTGAGGTTAGCATTTCGCTGTGGGACGAGCTGAAAGAAAAGTTGGCGGGGTTCGTCTCGTAAGTTGTTTACCTCCTTGTAGGAGTCGTAATCGTCATGTTTCTTAGATTTGTGTGTGCTGACACTTTAGGCCTAGTAAGTTCTGTCTTGAAACCACCTGGACTGGGGCATTGTGTGGTGTATCCAATACACAATGACTGGGCCAAGTAATAGACTAGGGTCTAGCCTATGGCATTGATACACATTACCTAAGCGACGCCTAAGCCTTTTTGTTTATCTAGCCCCAGGTCACTAGGACAGTACAGAATTTATAATTCTTCCATGCATCATTTTGAGGCATGTTTTCATTTGGGCAAAAACAAGTTCATAATAGGCCTAGGCCCCTAGCCTATGACTACGTTTATCAAGCGAGCCGAGCTCGTACTCGCCAGTCCGAACCGGATATAGTGCGTGCTGAATTTGCTTGATAAACAGCTAAGTTCGAACCCAACTCGGCGCGGGTAAGAAGCCGTGCCAGCACGCTTCATGCGATCTCAGATTTGCGTGGTAAACGTATGCGGGCCGAATTGCATCACGTGATCGAACTCACCGCCATGAAAAGTATACGTTTCTTAAGCTGTTGCGCGGCAGATATGGCGTCCACCAAGTAGGTGTTGACAAAGAATTGCAATTTCTGCTTCTTCTAACTGTTTCACAGCCATCAGTTTTCTAAGAAAATTCGGGCGCCATGTAATTAATTTGCGTTCAACTTTAGCGTGTTCCATTTCGTAGGCCTAGACGTAACGGATGAGGTTATGTTCCTTCATTGCTGATGAGAGTCAGCTGTTACCTGCCACGCCTCCTCAACCGAGCTGAGTGTGAACTGGGGGGGTGCGATCTGAAATTGCGTGATAAACAAGTACCGTACCGAGACCATAGATTGAGCTCGATCTGAGTAGTACGAGCTCGGCTCGCTTGATAAACGTAGTCTATGGCTCCAGGTACCCTAGACCTAGACCAGGCCCTAGTAAGATGGCTAAACTAGGCCTAGCCTAGCCCTAGGCTTACCCTAGTCAGTCTACATTCTAGGCTTAGGGCTAGGCCCACTAAACCCAAACATAGGCCAAATCATTCATCTATAGACTTTATTAGATATTGTATTGGTCGGTACGATCAAGGTATCAGGGTTCGACGCCCACACGCTTGAAGAGGATTTATTCGACACTAAATGTGTCAAGAGGTAGCACCACTGCTGTGCAACATGGCTGACAGTTAAAAGGTAACAAACTGACAGGAGATCATGGATCCGCCTAAACATGTTATTGCACAAAGTAGGTTTTTAACTTTATTCTGAAATATATACATATATTTGAAAGCAAATAGAGCCCGAAGGAACCTCAATGAAAGAGTGGCAGTGTTAATTGGTGGCCTTTTAATTGCATGTGGTTAATTAACATTACGATCAGAACGAATTTCGGATACGTGGTGTGTGTTTACAAACATCAGCCCTGATCCAAAATCCCAATGATATCAATGGCATCTTGGATACGAAACGCAACAATATCGCTTATGTTTCTTTGGAATCATTGCCATTCTCATGTGGGCCTACACATGACATCAACAACAAATGACAAATGACATCCAGCGGCTCTGTTGCCCTCTAACTACCAGTACTACTTCACGATTTCGCCGCCAGAGATCATATCTGCAACATTTAATGCCGAATACCTGTTGTACCATGAGGGGTTTAATTTAAGGCGGTATGTTGACAGAAAGTAGCTCCTTGGAAATCGCGAATAAATTAACTCTTTTAGGAATCTAAAAATTAAGCTATAATAATGAAAACTAGGACACCTCAGACAATTTTATGGGCTTTTGAGTTTTCACTAGTGGTTAGGGGTGGGATAAATCGGTTAATTACCTAATCGGTTAATCGGCGATATTAACCGCGGTTAACCGATTAACCGAAATTCTTAAAAAATCGAATATACCAGTCTATAGCCTACATCTTAAAATTTTTTTTTTTTTTTTTTTTTTTATCTATTTTAATGTTAGGCTGTCTACACAAATTAGGCCTACTTGGTTACCAAAGGTCTACACATCTTTTATTTATGCAGTGTTCTCCCCCAGGGCCCTGACCGTCGGGCGACCCGCCCGACAATAATTCCCTGTTGCCCGGCAAAGCTTTACTCCACCATTAAATAAAATAAGCACAATTAGGCCTACAAGTCGCAAATCACACACAGAGAAGTATTGCAATTGGATACGGTTGTGGCAGTCGGCAGCCGTCTGACGCTGCCCGCTCTCTGCCCCCCCCCCCCCCATTTTATAGCGTCGTGCGCGATCTAGATGCGCGTGCGAGCCGCCTACTCACGTCAGTATGACGGCCAGCTGCCAGCTACACTTCATTAAAAAAACATTGGGTTTTCCACTTTTTGTGTTGTGTTTGCGCTTGCGGGCCATTGTTGTGTAAAAACGGTTAATAGAGCGGGAAAATCATTAACCGGTTTTCCAGCCGCGGGCGGTTAATCGGTTAACCGGTTAGTTATCCCACCCCTACTAGTGGTGAACATATTAGTGCGCATTTCGTTTTTGTTTTGTGGGCCATTTTTCAATTCGTCAATGTGAAGCCGGTCAAAAATTGTAAAATGTTACCGTTTCAAATGGATAAAGTTTTTATGTAATGCTGTATTGCACGTATCTCTTGGAGGTGTCCACATGCTAATTTTGATTTACTAAGAAATATCAACGTAAAAAAATAAAACATAAATTACAATCAAAATGCTGCACGACAGTGGAGAGACGCGACCCTTGTGGGGTTTCTTGGAACCTTACAAACTTGGCAACGCTGGGGAGGGAGCACGTGGACAGGTAGCTACTCTGGCGTGGAGCAATTACCAGATTATTAGTGCAGCTCATCGAGCACGCCGGCCAGCCTTCTTTCAAATTCCACTCATTCAATATTTTGCTCAGAACACCTACAAGGAAAACAGAGACTTGCTTGGCTCGCCAATCTCTTGCCGATATCACCTGACATTTGCAAAACTTTATTAGTGGCTCTTCGTTGAGTTTTTACTAGCTTCATCGAAAAGAAAGTATAATGCGTATGCCAATTAATAAACAGAACAATTATAAATGATAAGACAGTAGTTAACATTGCAGACGACGGCGATAGTGACGCCACCTATAAAACTTGTATCTCCACAACTAAAATCAGTTATTTACACTTGGACGTCACCGTTGGTGTCTTGCCATTGTTTCAGTTGCTTGCATGCACCCCATTGTTTTATGTACAGGTTGGCTGTGGTCGAATCACGTAACACATTTTTATCCGGTGTAACATTGATTGTAATGTCGTACACATAAATAGAAGTGAATAAATATTGAATACAACTAAAGTGAACACAAATAAGCGTTAGTAATAAGCACCTAAACCAACAGACTGATATTAGTACACATTGAAGATAATACAAACCTGAATCTGGGGAAGTCTCTTCACCAAAATATTATGCGTAACCTGAGAGGAACCTATATCACTAAAAAGCATCTATGTACACATTCTTTCAACAAAACGCTAACTATGCACCCACTCAAGACAGTTACACGCACAATTTCTGTCATATTGAAAAGCATCATGTACACATTCTTTCAACAAAACGCTAACTATGCACCAGTAGCGCCGGAAGTTTATCATGCATGCTAGGGGGGGCACATGAAGTCAGTGGCATATCCGAGAACTGACCGGGGGCGGGGGGGGGGGAGGGAGTCAAACATCCCAACCAGAAAGGGGTCTGGGGCGAAAGCCTCAGAACAATCATATAGTGTCATAGAGTAGGTTTCTTATTCTTATTCTTTGTTCTTTATTATTCTTATATTTTCTTTTTCTCATTGAATTCGGCTACGAATCGAGGGATATCGAATTTCTTTATCAAGTCTTGACATAGGCGTCCCTAAGATTGGAAACGGATCCTTCTCTCCGTGTACCTTTTTTTGGGGGCATGGGGGGGACTTGGATATGTCACCGCATGAAGGTGACGTGCGTCCAGCGCGTGTTCTCCACGTGTACGGTTCTGCCTAAGCCGCCGGAGTGACTATAGTTGTGTTATTACATATTACATCAGGGGTCAGTGCTTAAAGTGGACTCGGAGAAGTAACGATTGCACGACTGCAAGTGTTAAGTATAGACAATGCGGGGAACCGGGGGGTTTGGACGGGGGGGGCACGGCCCCCCAGTTTTGCCCCGCAGGGAATTTTTTAGGGTGTTTTGTCAGTCACGAAACAGTTCAAATTGCTTTGGAGAGGGGTCGGGGGGTTGAGGACCCGTCCTAAAATAATATTTTGGTGGGAAAACCAAACGGTGAAACATTTACTTTATAAATAAATACATTGGATGAGCAAATACAAAATACAACAAAACGTTGAACATAAATCGCAAATACACATAAAATTAAAATCGATAAAAATTAGTGCCGGTATGACATACCGTCGGTATTTTTAGCAACGATATGCATACCGGCTCATACCGGCCCACTTTAACCACCGGGTGTGGGTGTGGCTATGGCTAGGCTGCATTCCGATGTAACTCTTATTGTGCCACTGTGTACAACTAGGAAAACGCTCCGCGTTGACAGATGAGCGATTTATTTCAATGTATCAAATCAAATAAATCATTTGCTTATCATATTACTCTTTAAAAAAAAAATACTTTTATAATCAACATATGATTTTTTTACAAGATGGCGGATCAAGTTAAAACAGCATAACTTAAGTATATTATTTCTTGATATGTTGCTAATAAATGCACGAAATATTAATTTTAATCCGTTAAGAAGTTTTCTTTAAAGAAATTAAAACCTTCAAGTTGATGGATTTCCGCATAATTTCATTCGACCGTGGTCTACTCAATAGGCTCTAATTCATAAACTATTAAACCTATCAGTGTATGGAAAGTTCCATAATGTAGATACAGACAATATCTAAAATGTAATCTTAATTAATCATACAATAACCCGCTTTTAAATCATAATAAAAGCTTTTTAATTTGTTGACCAAGTTCGTTGTTAACATTTGCATGTTTGCCGTGAAGGCCATTAAATATAACACGTCATTGTAGCCATTCTATGATATCTATCAAAATTCCAAATACATAGTGAGAAAGGTCTGACTGCGTAAGCCATTTCGGCAGCATACTATGTGCATCTAACTTCAATGGTCCGCAAATGCGAATCATATCGGTGGAACACTATAAAAACGAAGAAAATTACTGCCGTAAATAAACAATATTTGTTTATTACATGGCGGTTGAAGCTACAATTTTGAAACTGTTGTCTTTGTTGGTACTATTGATGTGGACTTACAAAACAAAAATTATGTATATCGGTGTGTAAGTTTTAATTTAATTAAATAAATAACAAAACATGTGTTTCAGTTGCTAATTTTTTGTAGGTTGGCATCTTACGTCATTGTAGCCATTCTATAACAGCTATCGAAATTCCAAATTACATTTCAAAGGAATTGTTACGTACGCTATGTTTGGTGTATACTATGTGCATCTACCTGCCATAGTCTGCAAATGCGAGTCATATCGGTGGAACACTGTAAAAATGAAGAAATTATTGTAGTAAACAAACAATATTTTTTTATAACATGGCGGATAAACTTACAATTCTGAAACTTTTGTCAAGTGTTGGTATCGTTGATGTTAATATACAAGTGAAACATTATTTAAATCCGTTTGTAAGTTTTTATTTAATTAAATAAATAAACATATTTTGTTGTTCAGTAATTAATTTTTTGTAGGTTGGCATCTTGACGAATTTTTCTGGTTATGTTAACAGCATCGAGTTTAGTGGTCACGAACGTAGCCCGAAAATTTCAGCCAAATACGTCAAGCCGTTTGACCTGTGCGCGACGAACAAAATTTAGCGCACATACAGACATACATACATACAGACATACAGACACACAGACAAACCGCCGATCGAGTTGTATGGAGAGATTCACTCCGCTTCGCTACGCTCATCTAATCATTTGCATATAATATTACTCTTTAAAAAAAAAAATACCTTAATAATAAACATATGATTTTTTTACAAGATGGCGGATCAAGTTACAAGATTATAACTTAAGTGTATTATTTCTTGATATGTTGCTAATAAATGCACGAAATATTATTTAAATCCGTTAAGAAGTTTTCTTTAAAGAAATTAAAACCTTCAAGTTGATGGATTTCCGCATAATTTCATTCGACCGTGGTCTACTCAATAGGCTCTTAGTCATAAACTATTAAACCTTTCAGTGTATAGAAAATTCCATAATGTAGATACAGACTATATACAAAATGTTATATTGTTTAATCATACAATACCTTGCATTTAAACTATAATAATAACTTTTTAAATTGTCGACGAAGTTTGTTGTTATTTTCTGCATGTTTGCCGTGAAAGTCATAAAACATAACACGTCATTGTAGCCATTCTATGATAGCTATCAAAATTCCAAATACATAGTGAGAAAGGTCTGACTGCGTAAGCCATTTCGGCAGCATACTATGTGCATCTTACTTCAATGGTCTGCAAATGCGAATCATATCGGTGGAACACTGTAAAAATGAAGACAATTATAGCTGTAAATAAACAATATTTTTTTACAACGTGGCGGTTAAAGCTACAATTTTGAAACTATTGTCGAGTGTTATTTATATTGATGTGGACCTATATGCAAAAAATCATTTATATCCGTGTGTAAGTTTTAATTAAATTAAATAAATTAAAAAACATGTTTTTCAGTAACTTATTGTTTGTAGGTTGGCATCTTACGTAATGGAAGCCTTTTTGTGACAGCTATCAAGATTCCAAATATTTTTGAGAAAGGTATGATTGCGTACACTATTTTTGTGTATACTATGTGCATCTAACTGCAAAGATCCGCAAATACGAATGATATCGGTGGAACACTGTAAAAATGAAACAATTATTACCGTAAAGAAACAATATTTTTTTATAACATGGCAGATGAACGTACGATTTTGAAACTATTGTCAAGTGTAGGTACCGTTGATGGTAATCAACAAGTGAAACATCATTCAAATCCGTCTGTAAGTTTTAATTTAATTAAATAAATAAACAAATTTTGTTTTTCAGAAATTAATTTTTTGTAGGTTGGCATCTTGACGGATTTTGCTGGTTATTAAGCGAGCGAAGCGAGCGTTTCCACTTGACTCTTATGGCACTTCATTCTGTTTTTTTTTTTTTTTTTTTTTTTTTTTTTTTTTTTTTTTTTTATGTCCGTCGATAGCGGTCGAACGGAAAGTCCGATCAACTTGAAATTTGGACCATCCACAAGCCTCGATGTGGATTGAAGGTGTATAGTTTTGAGGCAAAATCGTTCGAAAAGTTACAAAGTTACACCATAGTTACTGCAAAAAATTTTTTAGAAACAAAATGGCGGCAAAATGTGAGATAGCCAGATTTTTTTACAGATTTTTCCGGTCACGAATATGTTAATGTAATGGCGATCTGATAAGTATTGGCAAAGTTACACAAAAGTTACTCGAAAATATATTTCTGAAACACAGTAACAGCAAAATGTGAGGTGGCTATCTTATAGTAAATTTTCGTCTGGTCACGAATATACTAATGAAAACGCGATTTGATACATATTAGAGGCAGAAATTACATTTCTATTGCTGTCAATAACTGTTAGTAACGGTGGCGGACCGCGGCGAAAACATGTCAGCGAAAATTCTTAGCAACGCACATTGCACTGCATCCAACAATGTCGGGAAGTATAATAGCTATGGAAATTAGAAAAAATTTTGCAATGCACATTCTTGAATTGTTGTTAATTGTTGTTTGTATTAGCATTGAATTCTTTTCGCCAGAAAGTTCGTAGATATTGACGCGCTCGCTTATCAACGCGTCAAACAGAGCGTTTTCCTAGTGTTAACAGCATCGAGTTCAGTAGTCACAAATGTTTACCGAAAATTTCAGCCAAATACGTCAAGCCGTTTGACCTGTGCGCGACGAACAAAATTTAGCGCACATACAGACACACACACACACACACACACAGACATAGCGCCGATCGAGTTGTATGGAGAGATTCACTCCGCTTCGCTACGCTCATCTAATAACAAGAAAGGTAAAAAAAAAATAATATTCTCTGGCAATTCAGCATACAAACAAACTAATTGTGCAATGATTGTTACACCAAAACATGTGCACATCCTATGACTACTACTACTTGTACCACTAAAAAGTAACACTTCATATGAACACTGTATTATTATTGTTATTATAATTATTACTGACACAGTGACTAGTTCCTCATATTCCTACAAATCTATTCAGTGCAACAAACAATGGCATTCTTGCATCGATGTAGACAATTGAGTAAATTTTCAGAATCCTATCTTGGACAGTGACCATGTAACAAAATAATAAGTTTTAATTAGTGATAACATCGATTAACCGAAAACCGGTTTTGAACCGGTTTTGATAGAAACCGGTTTCGATTTTTAGATTCGGTTTTGCTTTTTTGCGCAGCGTGTGCTTCACCCTCGCTAAGAGCCACGCCTCTGACGGGCGGGCGGGTTGTGGATTGCCTAACGACGTGTGTCCCGTAGAAACAAGGAACCACCTGTCGACTACTCAGATTTTGTCTTCTTTCCTGGGATTTCCTTGTTTGTGTGGACTAATTAGCAGCTGTATTATACAGTAAAACCGCCTTTGTACGTTTCGCTTTTCTACGTTTCTTTGGTTAATGCGTTCCAAAAATCAGCCCGTCAGGGAAATTTGATCCAATAGTACGTTTTATGTGTTCTCATGATCGGTTTTTCTGGCCAGCCAGTGAGTCAAATTACAAGTTGTTATTGTTCAAGCGCGACCACGTTAGTCATTCATCCCAGTTCTGCGAAGCGCCCTCCACCCCCTTCCATCGCTCAACACAATGCAACCCAGCAGCCAGTGAGTGACTTGACCTTGACCAGCTGCATCTCATTCCGCGTGGGAGGGGTCTCTGAAAAGGTCGTTTTATCTACGATCTCGGCTGCCGGCACTGAGGTTCTTTACCTCCCTCGCTGATACAACCTTACGTAAATATGTTTATTTTTGGAGAGCGTTTTTTTTTTTTTTTTTTTTGAAAACCGGTTTTTAGTAATTTTACTAACCGATGTCATCACTAGTTTTAATTAAGGAAAAGAAAATCACTGACAAAATAACAAGGTCCGCTTGATCTCCGCCTAGCGGAGGCTCCTCGAACGCATTTCGACGAGCCTCCGAAATAATCTCCGAATAGCCTCGGAAATAATCTAGGCGAGAGAAGAATGGCTACTGCATGGCAGTAGCCATTCTTCTCTCTAGTGAGCAAGACCTCGGTCGAAACGTCTCGTTATATTTTGTATTATGTCTTTTATGTGTACTTCAAACTCGCAATCCGTCATCTTACTACACGAAGGTAAGCTGTTGGATCCTTTCCTCACTTTATATATCATAAGGAAATAAAACAATCTATCTATCTATCTATGTGAATACCCAAAGCGCCCAACGCTTTTAATTTCCGAGTGAGGCAAAAATGTGTCGGGAGAACATCTATTTTTTACTCTTAGGGCATTTAAATATACGCGTTGTTTTAAAAAAAAAATTTTTTTTTATGTAATATTATTGTATTGAACTTGGACTGAGCTTATCTCTCTATCTCACCGACATCACTTATACTATTAGCAGCCCACAGTGGCTCTCTTGCTGCCTTGGTAAACTTTGAGCCCAGGCATTCGCCAGGTTCGAGTTCTGTTTAGTCATGGATTCCGTATGGAGTGGTTTTTAGCTTCATGATTTCACCACTCACTGTCTCGATAATCATCGTTGCCAAAATATGATTACGAAAAGGCTACATACGTACATACCATCATCAACAGTGAGATCAATATAATATATAGACGTCTCTCTTAGGTTGGAATTCATAGTCGGCCCCTACACCTAGGGGCGCCCATTGTTACCAAGGTAACAATTGTTTGCATGTCATTTCCCATAAACAAAACAAATCCATAGCAACAATGGGTGCCCCTAGGTGTAGGGGCCGACTATGAATTCCAACCTTAGTGTCAGACATAATATGTTGTGTATTATTTTGTAAAATTAACGATTGAAAAGTGATTTTAAAAATAAGACGGTGTTGATAACGGGAAACTGATGTGATGACATAATTTAAATTGTGTTGGTTCTGTGTCTCAGGGATCACGTCCTACAACCTCACTATGACCCCAGACTACGTGCGAGTATCCCAAGCCCTCCAGACTGTCACCTTCACCTGCTCTGCTGGTGTAGCTCTGGCCGGGTGTCAGTTGTATTGCAACGCGACATAATTGTGTTTGTTCTGTGTCTCAGGGGTGGCGTCCAACAGCCTCACCATGGCCCCGGAACACGTGCGCGTATCCAAAGCCTCCCAGACGGTCACCTTTACCTGCACCGCTGACGTAGCCCTGGCCGCGTGTCAGTTCATGGTGCGGAAAAATAGAGACAACGAAGAACTGCTGGATCTTAGTCGGGGGTCTCTGTCCCAGGCCAACTCAACCTATCTGAACTCTAAACTCACCGACTACAGCTACAGCGGCCGGGGTTTGGGGGCGGGGGACTGCGGGGTCACCCTGGAGATTACAAACAGTAGAAAGATATGGATGGTCGCTTGTCGAGTCCGAGCCGTGAACGGTGGCTGGAGCTACGCCTGGGCCGACGTCTATGCTTACGGTGAGTTTCGCTGTTTCCACACACTTGAGCGCGTAGTGTGGCTTGTTCGTCTAGAGTGGGTTTAGTTTATTCCTGATTCCAATGCAGAAGCATTAGTGCTAGATTCCCAATTCGGGGTCGTTTTTTTCATTTTTGGAACTTGAATTTATCTTTGTTTGATATAGGCCTAGGGAAAATTACAATAATCCTTATGAGATAAATTTGTAGAAAATAAGCTTTTAAGCGGACAGTAGGGTCTATAATATAATGAAAAAAATTTAAAATTTCACAAATATAAACCGATCAGCCTGATTTAACCTACACAAATACATCAGCACCTTAATATTACACTTTAAGTTTTCAAATATTGTGGTACCATTTTTTGAGCACATTCTGTTTTTAAGTACAAGTTTACCTGGCTTCGAAGAGCTTTTAAAATTCATGAAGTAAACATTAAATAAAACTGAAAAAAGCATGTTAGGTATGGTAATGATACACTTAACAAAACCACGTATCGATTTAGTGAAATAAAATTCTTTATTGCCAAACGAAAAGATTTTTTAAAATTAATATTGAACGCTAATTTAAATTATAAACTCGATTTACCAGTCTTAAACCTTAGTAATTATGAACGTATTTCAAAAATGTCAAGAGTTTTGGTTGACAAATGAATGAGTTTTCGAGGTGTTCATAATACCAAATTTCAAAGCTGACGTATTGGTTTTTTATAAATGAAAATTAAAGTGCAATATTAAGAACACACAAAATGGATAAGCATTTAGTGCAATTAGCTTTTAATTACCATACATGGTTTTATTTTTTTATCGTTTGTTTTCTGAATTGTACTTAAGCCCCATTGGCGCCCGGTAAAATTGTATAAAAAACAGAATGTGATAAAAAATTGTCGGAAAATGGTCTCAAACTTTTAAAACAATTAACATGTAACATTAAGGTGTTGATGTTCGTGTGGCCCCAATTTCATGTTGATATGTTCACATTTGTTACATTTTTAATTTTCTTTTATATAATGTCCCCTTAAAAGATGATTTTAATAAAAGTACTCCATGCTGATATAAGCGAATTTCGGATATGTAGGGTAATGGAGCTCAATTTTCTGATGACTTTGATATCATGAAACCTACCGTTGCAATTTCTTTTGGGTTTAGTCGAATTTCTCTAGATTGATAATACTGTACTAGTCTAGGCGGAACCGGGGTCTTGCAACTGACGTAGCAAGGATTGACAAAAATAGCATTATAAATGTGTCCTACGGAAAACCATCTCAACAACGTATGAACTAGTTGTAGAGTTCGTCGTTGCCCACAAAGTAAACTTTCAAAAATAATACCATGAAAATGAAAATACCAAAAGTAAAATAAAATAAACTGAAAATCAGCAAATAATTTATTGTTACTGAGTTGGTGTTGACCATAACACAAACATCACTACAGGAGTGTTGTAACTCTGCTCCTTGGTTACAGCCTGGGGCACCATCTCTCACACCCGGACACCGAGGGAGGCCGTCGTTCTCCAGGGCGGGGAGGCGAGGTTCATGTTGAAGGCGCAGGGACAGTTGGGCTACTGCAGCTTCTTCCCGCCAGGCAAGAGTCTTTACTTCACCCAGGGATCCGAATCTGCCGCCAGCACCGGCCGGCATCGCTACCTGGGGGCTGGACTGCAGAGCGGCGAGTGCGGTCTGGCTGTGAGCAACGTCAGCGAGGAGGACAACGGGCCGGTCAAGGGTTACATCAGCGCGCCTGGGAACTCGTCTGAATACAGATATATGACTCTCATTGTAGCAAGTAGGTTTACAAACAAGACTACCACTTTGTCACGGTTCAGTCAATGAATGGTCAAGACTCACGGCAGCTACAACAATCTGTTTTAGAAATTACTTTCCTTTATTGCGATGTTTCAATTAATAACACCTTAAATTTTAAATTAAAAACTTGAATACAGTTTTGTAATATTTTAAATATTATTTACCTTAATAATAACTCCGATGACAGAACCTATCTATCTTCAATGCACATGTGCATCATGTCATGGGGTCCTTTGTTGTATTGGGGCCTCACACACATTGTGACTAGTTGTAGCTAGACCCCCACTGTGAGGTGTTTTTAGAATGGAAATCATACGTCTAAATCGATTGGAACCATTTTCAACCTTCTATCTAAAAAACTGACTTAGATATGGGTCCTTATATATTGTTGTATTGGGGCCTAACACACATTGTGACTAGTTGTAGCTAGACCCCCACTGTGAGGTGTTTTTAGAATGGAAATCATACGTCTAAATCGATTGGAACCATTTTCAACCTTCTATCTAAAAAACTGACTTAGATATGGGTCCTTATATATTGTTGTATTGGGGCCTAACACACATTGTGACTAGTCTTAGCTGACCTCCACTGTGAGGTGTTTTTAGAATGGTAATTATTCGTTTAAATCAACTGTAACTATCTCCGACCTCTAATCTGTAAAACTGACTGAGATATGGGCCCTTTTGTTGTATTGGGGCCTAACACACATTGTGACTAGTCTTAGCTGACCCCCACTGTGAGGTGTTTTTAGAATGGTAATTATACGTTTAAATCAACTGTAACTATCTCCGACCTCTAATCTGTAAAACTGACTGAGATATGGGCCCTTTTGTTGAATTGGGGCCTAACACACATTGTGACTAGTTGTAGCTAGACCCTTATTGTAAAATATTTTTGAAATGGTAATTATACGTTTAAATCAACTGTAACTATCTCCGACCTCTAATCTGTAAAACTGACTGAGATATGGGCCCTTTTGTTGAATTGGGGCCTAACACACATTGTGACTAGTTGTAGCTAGACCCTTATTGTAAAATGTTTTTGAAATGGTAATTATACGTTTAAATCAACTGTAACTATCTCCGACCTCTAATCTGTAAAACTGACTGAGATATGGGCCCTTTTGTTGAATTGGGGCCTAACACACATTGTGACTAGTTGTAGCTAGACCCTTATTGTAAAATGTTTTTGAAATGGTAATTATACGTTTAAATCAACTGTAACTATCTCCGACCTCTAATCTGTAAAACTGACTGAGATATGGGCCCTTTTGTTGAATTGGGGCCTAACACACATTGTGACTAGTTGTAGCTAGACCCTTATTGTAAAATGTTTTTGAAATGGTAATTATACGTTTAAATCAACTGTAACTATCTCCGACCTCTAATCTGTAAAACTGACTGAGATATGGGCCCTTTTGTTGAATTGGGGCCTAACACACATTGTGACTAGTTGTAGCTAGACCCTTATTGTAAAATGTTTTTGAAATGGTTATCATACGTCTTAATCGATTGAAACCGTTTTCGATCTCCTATCTGTAAAACTGACTGAGATATGGGCCCTGTTGTGGTATGTATGTATGTATGTATGTATGTATGTATTTATGTATGTTTGTATGTATGTATGTTCTTTATTAACCGGCATGAGCTTTCTCTCTTTACAGTGGCTTTAACAATTTATGGTAATACAGATACAAAAACGAATACAAAACAACATAGTAATACATTGTTATTTATCATATTTATTATTTATGTATACTTCTATCATTAATGGTACCTATAAATTACATATACATAATAATAATACCTAGCTAGGGCTTATAGTAATACTTAAAAAAAAATATATATATATATATATATATATATAGGCCTATATGTGAGAGGGAAAGAAGGATAGGAGCCAACAGCTTACCTGAAACATTTGGCAGGCTGCGTAGCGTAGATGACACAAAACAAAACAAAAAACACAACACAAAAACTTCTGGAATTTTCGACGCTTCGGTCTTGGTCACCAGAAGGAGAATACTTATATATATATATATATATGTCAATAATATTAAAATAATTGCGGGTTATTCCGCCACGTCCTACCTCCATATTGTGCCGACGTTTCAGGAACCTTATGGATCCTATCCTCAGGGCGTTGAACTCTCAAACCCCCAGTTGAGAGTTCGACGCCCTGAGGATAGGATCCATAAGGTTCCTGAAACGTCAGCACAATATGGAGGTAGGACGTGGCGGAATAACCCGCAATTATTTTATTTTTATTGACATAAATCCTGGCCACGAAAGCTTTCGTGTTTTAATATATATATATATAATACAATAAAAAAATACAATTGAACGTAATAATAATAATACCAAACTAATACATAAGACTATGCGGTATCACAATACATGTGGAATTACAAGTTATCATACTAAGATATAATACTTATATTAATAAACCTTAATAAATATACATAATAGTTAACATAATAAAAATAAAAAAGAGGGACTTACACACATTTTGACTAGTTGTAGCTAGACCCCCACAAAAATGCTGTTTTTTTAAATCGTAATCATACTTCATAATCGATTGAAATACTTTCCGACCTTCTATCTGTAAACCTGACTGAGATATGGGCCCTTTTGTTGTATAATGGCCTAACACATATTGTGATTAGTTGTTTGTAGATAGACCCCCCCCCCCCCCTGTGAGTTTTTTTTTTTTTAAATGGTAATCATACGTCATAATCGATAGAAATACTTTCCGACCTTCTATCTGTAAAACTGGCTGAGATTTGGGCTCTTTTGTTGCATTCGGGCCTAACACACATTGTAAATAGTTAAAGATGCACGAGGCTAGATTATTGTATGACTATGTCATGCTTCAGGTCCCCCCAGCGCACCAACCCTGAGTGTTGTGTACACGGAGGCCAGCGTCACGGCTACCTGTCAGGTGAAGGGGGCTCGTCCTGTCGCCAACATAACCTGGATTCTGGGAGATGACGTCATTCGCCAGGACACATTGGATGACTTTCTAGGCAATCCTCAGGACGCATGGAGGTGGCCCTGGATGAAGGGATCTGTCATGCAGAGACTCACACTCACCCGGCAGACTAAGGACAACGGCAAGGTCCTAAAGTGTGTTGTATCTCATGTGACCTTGGCCCGGCCGTTGGAGGCGACGGAGACGATCTCATTCACTGGTAAGTTATGTTTGTATACATGTTGTGTAGAACTGATATTTTCTTAGTTTGATGCTGCTTCCCTCCATTGCTATGTGACTGCCGCTTACCCCCGTTACAACCCGTTCAATCATATTTACACACAACACAATTCATATTATGTTATTTAAAACTAGGAAAACGCTCTGTTTGACGCGTTGATAAGCGAGCGCGTCCATATCTGGGAACGTTCAGGCGAAAAGATTTCAAAGCTAATAAAAACAACAATTCAAGAATGCGCTTGGCAAAATTGTTTCTAATTTCCATAGCCATTATACTTCCCAATATTGTTGAATGCAGTGCAATGTGCGTTGCTAAGAATTTATGTTGTTAATGTTATTCTGTCTGGTGTTTTCGCCGCGGTCCGCCACCGTTACTAACAGTTATTGACAGCTATATAAATGTAATTTTTGCCTCTAATACGTATCAGATCACATTTAAATTAGTATATTCGTGACCGGACGAAAATTTACTATAATATAGTCACCTCACATTTTGCCGTAACTGTCTTTCAGAAAAATATTTTCGAGTAACTTTTGTGTAACTTTGCCAATATTTATCAGATTGCCATAAAATTACCATATTCGTGACCGAAAAAAATCTGTAGAAAAATATGGCCATCTCACATTTTGCCGCCATTTTGTTTCAGAATATTTTGCAGTAACTATGGTGTAACTTTGTAACTTTTCGAACGATTTTGCCTCAAAACTATACACCTTCAATCCACATCGAGGATGGTTCAAATTTCAAGTTGATCGGACTTTCCGTTAGACCGCTTTCGACAGACATAAAAACAAAACAAAAACAAACAAGAAAACAGAACGAAGTGCCATAAGAGTCTAGTGGAGACGCTCGCTTCGCTCGCTTAATCAGTCATGTTTGTTATGCTTGGGTCTTGGGTACGTAACTACGGGGCAGAGCTTCAAACTATGTCGAACTAAAGATATCTGCTCACTTCACACCTTCCTTCCAATAAGCATCATCGAAGATGTATAATTCGTACCTAACTAGGAAAACGCTCTGTTTGACGCGTTGATAAGCGAGTGCCATATCTACGAACGTTCTGGCGAAAAGATCTCTAAGCTAATAAAAACAACAATAAATAACAATTCAAGAATGTGCATTTCAAAATTTTTTCTAATTTCCATAGCTATTATACTTCCCGATATTGTTGAATGCAGTGCATGTGTAATTTGCGTTGCTAAGAATTTTCGTTGTCATTCTGTCTAGTGTTTTCGCGGCGGTCCGCCACCGTTACTGACAGTTAATGAGTGTAACTTTGTAACTTTTCGAACGATTTTGCCTCAAAACTATACACCTTCAATCCACATCGAGGCTTGTGGATGGTCCAAATTTCAAGTTGATCGGACTTTCCGTTCGACCGCTATCGACAGACATAAAAACAAAACAAAAAACAAACAGAATGAAGTGCCATAAGAGTCCAGTACACACAAAAAAACAAAAACATAACGAAGTGCTATAAGAGTCTCGTAGAGACGCTCGCTTAAAAACCCATTATGACATAGAAGCAGGGGTCGAAATTAACGCTCGCCCAAGGCTAGTAAAACTTTGTTCGGGCTAGTAAAAATCTTGTTTCACTAGCCCGACGGGCGAGTACGTTTTCCAGAGCTTACAATTGCCGTTCAAAAAATCCTAATATTTCGCGCCGATCACCTTGCGAGTTTCCAGTACTTGTGCGCTACCTATTATTGAAAATTGGTACTTTTATAAATTACAACCCTGGAACTAGCGCTGCGCAGTTCACTGACGACTGATGCACGCACTAGCACCAGCTGTTCGTTCTGTGCCGTGAGCGTGAAGCCTAGGCCTACAGGGCCTCGTAGCTAGCTTATTACGTATTTCGTTTACAAATATCAATAACTATCAGTGTCACTTGGTTATCTTCCTAAAATCGTGGTGTTGTAATATGTGGCGTTATATTCAAGGAGTGCCTTAACCTAAATCTAAAGTTGCAAAAGCTAAACAACCAAGTGACTACGAAAAAAATAGGGTTAGAAGTTAGAACATTCCAAGAAAGTTGGAAAACAGCTCACACTTGGTTGCGTTTCGACGATGGTGTCAACAAAATGTTTTGTAGTGTGTGTGAAAACTCTGTCTTTGGTGACAAATTCTCGACGTTTTGTAAGGGGAGTGATAACTTGAAAATCGAGTCGATTAAATTTCATGAAAAATCTGACGTTCATCTTCGAGCGACCGAAAATAAAGAGGCTGCATCAAGAAAACGAAGAGGGGAGACAACAGTAGCTGCCGAAATGCTGAAAGTGTTGCATCACAGCCATTATGAGAAGATGACTAAAATGTTCAGGATCGTGTACTCCTTGAGCTCCCATGATAGACCATTTACAGATTTCAAGTGGCAATGTACACTTGAAAAGACAAATGGAGTTGACTGGGGCGAGAGCCGAGAGTTACCAAAATAACAAAGAATGTAAAATCTTCACCGGTTACATAGCCGAGGCAGTTCGGCAAGATTTAAAGCGTGAGCTTGACAAGTCTTCATTTGTTTCGATCATGTGTGATGAATGCACGGACAGTTCTATTACCCAGCAATTAATAATTTACATAAAGTTTTTTTCACAAGAAGACAAGAAGATAGTTAAGTCACAACGAAGTTTTTATCGATTGTCTCTTTAACAGAAAATGCAACAGCAGACAATTTGTACACACTTCTGACCGTTGAATGCTGTAAGGTTCTAGAATGCGACGAATCAGTGTCTTTCAAAAAACTTATCGGATTTTCTAGTGACGGTGCGGCAACGTTTATGGGTGTGAGACAAGGAGTGGCGAAACTTTTGAAGGAAAAGCAATCAAATCTAGTAGTAGTTCACTGTATGGCACACCGCCTTGAGCTAGCATTCCACGACAGTGTAAAATCTATGGAAAAATACGACTCTTATCAGTAAAACGCTGCTGAATATTTATAGCTTCTATCATAGAAGTCTACTAAACCGGTTGAAGCTAAAGAACTCCTGTAAAGACTTGGACATTCCATTTGTGATCCCAACAAGAATAGGTGGTACAAGGTGGATACCGCAGTTAAAACTAGCAATGCATAACGTAATAAAAATATATCCAGCACTTGTAGCCCAGCTAGAAAATAATCCAAACAGAATCAAGGCTGAGCCACTCTACAAAGCATTAACATCTAGAAGCTTTCTTAAAGCTTTCCTTGAACTTTACGATGTAGTAACCGTTTTGAGCCAAGTTTCTCTGCAGCTCCAGGCCGAAAATATTTCACTTGATGCTGCGTACAATGCTATTGAAGGAGGCAAAACATGTCTTCTGAAACTAGTACAAAACCCCGGCTGGGCATCCAAACAGTTGCTGACGGGAGCCACAAAGTTCCAGAATGTTCCGTTAAAAACAAGGGGCACAGTGGGAGTGTTCAGTGGTCAGGTTGCCAGATCATGCTATGACAACATAAATGTTCGTTTCCCAGAAAAAGAAAACGCACTCCGATCGATAGCAAATAATCTTACAATTTTGAATTTGAAAAGCTGGCCAAAATCGGAAGAAAATCGAGAAACGTTTGGAGACGGCCAAATTGAAAACTTGCAAAAGCTCTTTAGTTAGACACTTGTAAATCACGGAGTCGACATTGCAGCGCTAAGTGTTGAATGGGAAATGTTTAAATCCAAGGTTCTGAAGCTGGAAACAGGTCAAACTAATGAGGTTTGCCCTGCATTGCTGTCAAAAGAAATGGGCCTATCAAACTTAAATAGATTGTTTCTTTTGTTGCCTTCTCTCCCAACAACTTCAGTAGAGTGTGAGCGTGGCTTTTCTCACATGAAAAAAATTAAGTCTGATTGGCGGAGCAAATTGGCAACTAAAACAATGTGTGACATTTTGCGCATCAAATTGATGAAAACGTCGATTGAAAACTTTGATCCTAAACCAGCAATTGAATTATGGATAGCAGGTGCATTACGCCAAAGACGACCAGATAATAAAACATTCAAGAAGAGGCAGGTTGAGAAAAGCACTGACAGTTTGCCAACATCTGGGGAAGAAGAAGATGAAGAAAATGATGATGATGAAGAAGGAGTAGAAGAAGAAGAAGAGCAGCTGGAGGAGGAGTGTCTGCAATGAGTCAGTATATAAAATTGAAGGTGTGAGTGTGACTGTTACCTGTTGATATCCGAGAGTTACATTGAAGAGGGAATAAAGACAAAGTGTTTTTAAGTTTTTGTAACTTGTTATATGAGCAGTTATTTTATTATATGTGGGGGCCAGAGGTGTGTATTCAAGTAAAAAATATAGTAATTTTCATAAATGTGTTTACAGATAGATACAGACTACAGCAGTATATATCTCACGCTAAGTCACAATGCATCTTTTTTATTATCATATAATCATATAATTTTCCATTTACAGTAGAACATACAAAAAATAAAAACCTTTTCATTTAGGCCAACAGGTTTATTATGGTAAACAACAGTTCCCACTCACTCCCTAGTCCCGCATAAAAACACGTCAAACCTGGCGAATATTGTGAGTTGTGACCCAAAACTTTCATGTATGAATAATGATCGTTTTACATCAATATAACCTATTTCATTACGGGCTAGTAAAAATGGTCTCGGGCTAGAGAACTATTGATGCAACTAGCCCGGAGGGCTAGTGGCCAAAAAAGTTAATTTCGACCCCTGCATAGAAGTAATAGTTTGTTTTGTTATTTCTTTTGATTGATGAATGTTAAGTTGAGGTCTTTGCACAGATAATTTTCTTTAAGGGGTTCCCAGGTTTCCTGGCTAATCTAAGCTCGTTGTCAACATTTCGAGTTTATCGATCGACCATGATGTCCGAACGACCAATACTGTAGAGGGTATGAATAAACGATGACAGTGCAGTCATTGTCGTTATCAATGTGATTGCTTTACATTTTGTAGAAAAGAGGTGTATATATTCTGAACTTTGCCTAAAATTGCCACGTCTAATGATGATGACAATCTAGACTAAATTGCACTAAAAAATCTGGTCAAATAAACATCAGACTTCTACAAACTCAACTGTTGAAAAGCGTTAAAGAATTGTGTGATTCCTCTCTTTCTACATCAGTAGAAATAGTAGTTTGAAGTTCCAGCATTATTTGTCCACGTTAGGCTATACATTTCCCCAAAAATATCATACATAACACATTTGCTTTGATTTCAGAAGCAGTAAGTGCGACTACGCCGCTTGCAGTCAGCAGCGCTACACCTGGAGCTGCCCTCACTACAACACGTGACCCTAGCACCGCCCTAGACCCCCTCCTGCACGGCTGCAAGCATGCTGGGTCGTGTCTGCCAGGAGTACAAGGGGCTTCACAACGCCTCTTGTCCCCGGGACGAGTTGTACGAGCTCCGTGTTCGAGAGGCCGGGGCTGCGGCTAGGACTGCGGAGCTGGCAGAGGAACACGCAAAGGTCACCCTCGAGGGGGCTCGAGACCGGGCTAAGGCCGATGAAGCTTGACGCATCTACGCCGAAGAGGAACTAGAATTCGAGCGAGCTTGACGCAATGAAAGTCTGCTGCAGCTGCAGAGAGCGCAAGGCTAAGTGTGCGAGCTGCAGGGTAGGAGTTTTATTCCATGAATATGTTTATGCTTCATTTAGTCAAACCAATTCTTTGTAGGCCTACTTCAAACAATAAAAGTTGTAATAATTTGTTATTTTTATGTGTATTGTTTTGAGCAGAAATGCTTTAGATCCAAGATCTGCTGGTCTCATTTACATAAAATGATAGACAAACATATGTTTACCATTGAAATAAATCAAAAATATAATTTTCTGCTATATTGTAATACATTGTTAAATCTTCTCCAGCTCCCAGTTATGTTTTTCCTCTACAGGTGAAAAAGTGAAATCCTGAATCTCTTAAGTTTAGCGGTCTCTCTCTCTCTCTCTCTCTCTCTCTCTCTCTCTCTCTCTCTCTCTCTCTCTCTCTCTCTCTCTCTCTCTCTCTCTCTCTCTCTCTCTCTCTCTTGCTTTGCTGGCCTTAATCCCGCCTTCAATAAAGACCATTATCTATCTATCTATCTATCTATCTATCTCTCTCTCTCGCTCCACCTGGCCGGTGGGAGACCTGGGTTCGATTCACAGTCGGGGTTGGTTTTTTTAGTTTCTGGATTTATATATATATTCAAATGAATATTATTTAAAGAAAACCTTTTGTTGGTGGACTTATGAAGACTTGCACAGAAATGCGCGTGTGTACGCGGCTTTAGATCATAATTAGACCACCAAGCTGGCATAGACGGGTTCCATTCTAGTTCTGGGCAAATATCATTAGTCTCTTGTTACCATCGTCCAGTAAATTAAAAGTAATTCAACGACTCAACTTTGAACACTATACTGTATTATTTATTGTCTATGGTTGTATGAAAACAATTCAGATTTCCAGTTTGTTTTCTCTAATCGTAACTCGATCAGTTTTTACAATAGAAACGCAATTCGAAGTTTGATATTAATAAAACAAGGAAACCAAATACACATCGTCACTATTAATATGACTATTGTGTTAATTCATTAGTCGATAAAATTGTACAAGCGGTCATTCCCGTGTGTGGTGACTCAGCCGCCGGTCTACGAGTGTGATGAGATGTGTTCTGAAACATGATCCGACGCAGATGCAGAACGAAAGATGCAGCGGACTCGAACAACCTTTTCCCTTGTGGAGAGGGTAACATTAGGTCCCTCCCACAGCCCCCCCCCCCCCCTGACCCGTAAAGATTGAAACTTTTCAACTCGGAGTAACCCGTCTCATACACAAGCCAGTTAAACGCGATCTGATACGTATTAAAGGCAGAAATTACATTTGCCGCAAGTTTGTTGGATGAGCGTAGCGAAGCGGAGTGAATCTCTCCCTACAACTCGATCGGCCCTTTGGCTGTGTGAGTGTGTGTTTGTGATATATGTGCGCTAAATTTTGTACGTCGCGCACAGGTCAAACGGCTTTACGTATTTGGCTGAAATTTTCGGTCAACACTCGTGACCACGAAACTCGAAGCTGTTAACATAACCAGCAAAATTCGTCAATTTGCCAATCTACAAAAAATTAATTACTGGAAAAATCGTTTTCTTTAGGCCTATGTATTTAACTAAATTAAAACTTACTTGAACGGATTTAAATGATTTTTTAGATGTAGGTCCACATTGACAGTACCAACACTTGAAAATAGTTTTAAAATTGTAGCTGTAACCGCCATGTTACACAAAATTTTGTTTATTTACGGGAATTAATATCTTCATATTTACAGTGTTCCACCGATATGATTTGCATTTGCAGACCTAAAGTTAGATGCACATAGTATTTACCAAAAATAGCGTGCGCACTTAGACCTTTCTCACTATGTACTAAGACATTTGATAGCTGTCGAAGAATGGCTACAATGACGTGTTATGTTTTATGACTTTCACGGCAAACATGCAAAAGCTAACAACGAATTTGGTCGGCAAATACAAAAACTGTTATAAGTGTTTAAGTGCTGTTATTGTATGATTAAACAATATCACGTTGGAGGTCTAGCCCGTATCTACATTGCGCAACTTTGTATACACAGATAAGTTTAATAGTTTATGAACTAGAGCCTATTGAGAAGAGCACGGTTGAATGAAATTATGGTCAAATTTTGTTCTTGTACGGGAACCAGTACACATAGGAGGAACTCGATATCAAGGCAGACGAAAAGTGGCCTAACTACTTAGGACCGACACTTTGTCAAAGGGTAGAGCATTTTATAAAAGATGTTGATTTGAGTGAATAATTGTAATTGCATTGTTTCTAACCAGATATAGGCCTACTACAACTAGCTGACGTGTGGCGCGCAGGAGAGGTGACCAA
Source organism: Isoperla grammatica (assembly GCA_945910005.1). Lineage (NCBI taxonomy): Eukaryota > Metazoa > Arthropoda > Insecta > Plecoptera > Perlodidae > Isoperla > Isoperla grammatica. The sequence goes on along the minus strand of OX246749.1, from coordinate 6,151,187 downwards.
TACACAAGTTCTATCATTGTAACTTGAATTGCTATCATAAAAAAAAATGTATAAGTTTATTACAAAGGTATCTTTTTTTTGTAAGAGTAATAATATGATAACAAATGATTTTTTTTTATTTATTGAGAACAACATCGCTCATCTTGCAATGCGGAGCCTCCATTTTCTTAGTATATTAAAATACATAGATATATACACAAGTTGGACTAGGAACACAAATTAACATGTTCTAGTGAGGGGAAAGGTACAAAAGGACGACAGCTTACCTTAAAACGTTAGGTAGGTCGCACATAGACACAAGTAGATGAGTAACGTTTTAACTACGTTTTAAGGTAAGCTGTCGTCCTTTTGTACCTTTCCTCTCACTAGAACATGTTAATTTGTGTTCCTAGTCCAACTTATCCTAGCCATTTAGGGCTCTTCTAATCATGCAAACTAGATATATACACAGGTATACACAGAGATGAGGTAAAATAAAACGTGAATCTGTGTATAGGTGTGTGTGTGTATGTGTGTATGTGTGTGTGTGCGTGTGTATGTGTGCGTGTGTATGTGTGTGCGTGTGCATGTGTGCGTGTGTGTGTGTGTGTGTGCATGTGTGTGTGTGTGTATGTGTGTGTGTGTTTCCTTAATTACAACACCATTTAACCAACAAGTTAAAAATAGCAATTTTAGAACATTTTAGTTCCATATGATGGATGTCAATGTTAGTTACCGTTGGTTAGAGCAGATTGGAGGGTTCGAAAGCTTGTGTAAGAGCTTCTTTCTTCTCGTCAACTGCTCGGCAGTCCAGGTTAGTGGAGGAACCTATATGACTGGGCAAAGTTACACGGTCCTTTCAGATGGGATGTTAAGCCGATGGTCCCCTTGGAACTTTTCGACAGGAGTAAGCTACGTGCCGGTACTAGGCTTCCCCTCCTCCCTTCTTCATGCATCGTTGTTAATCATCCGTTGTTATACTGGTCACTGTTAAATGGCATAAAATGCTGTATGGGGCCAATTCATAAATAACTAAATAAATAAATAAAACATTTCTTGACCAATCGGAGTGTGATGCTTATGTACGTCCACTGTATTTGAAAAGACGTGCATTTGATTTAACGAAAAGCCAGAAAACTAGACTAGGAAATGAGGTTAGGAATCTACAAGAAATTTGTTAGTTTTTACCGTAGACATACGGTATTTACATGATGTCGCTTCAAACTTTCGATGTACTTCTGTATCGTATTGCGGCGTTATTAAAAATAAAAACATTGTTCAGGGAAGAAGTTAATTCTGAAGATGCATGTATACAGTAGAGCGTCGATTATACGACTTTCAGGGGACTCTTTAAAAAAATCGTATAAGTAAAAAGTCGTATTTAGATACACGTTACCAATGAAAAAAAAAAAAAAAAAAAATGGTCACTATGTACATCATTTCAAACCCATTGTTATGACATCGATATTTTGTTATCACCTTAAAATAAATGAAAGAATTGTTTCCAGGTACCAAAACTGTTTTATTAGTTATTTATTACATTACAGGCTAGCAATTGCATAGATTATAAACAAATCATCGTCATTGTAGGCCTATGTTATAGGGGCCTACTGTATGTTATTTATTTTTAAAATAATCTGAAATTTTTGTTTGGACTTTTGCCTGGATGTTAACTTTGTATACAAGATTGGTCATTTTTGTAATTAAACGGGTGTCATCCGGGCTCAGATTATGGGCCATTAAATAGGCCTGCAAGCCTTCCAACATCTCCAGCGCCTCGTTGAATTTCGGCACATCAGTATTTGCACCACTACCGCCCTCTTCATCTTCGCTGTCACTCTCTTCGTCCATGTGTTCAGCCACTAGTTCGTATATGGACTGTATTTCAGAGGTGACCAGTGAACTGTCACTGTTGACAAAGTCCTCGAATGTCCCTTCAGCCCCCAGACGGCTCCAGTCATCCGGGTTGACATACAAATCCTCCATCTCAAGCTGCTGAAACTGTCATAGGAATTTTTGAGGTACTCTTCTAGCGCTACCTATAGGTCGTTCAGACTACTAAGCCGAATTAGTTCTGGTGGCGCGTTATAGGTCTCGCTGCTTTCACGGCCTCTGATTGGCTTCTGAATTTCGACCGAGAATAATAAATCTGATTGGCTAATAATTTTTAAGTTTCATCTCAACTGTCAACAAGTGTTTGAGCGTTTTGATGGATCCTGCCAATGCTGTGTTGAGAAGAATGCTCAATTTACGGTAAGTGTTTGTTATTTACCAATATTTGTTTGTGCAAAATGTGTTCCTAAACCTTCAGCCACGCCAATAGACGACGCCAAAGACTATGCCTAATATAGATAACCTGGCGTGTAAGACATGCCAACAACGCGTATGGTTGGACAATGCTCTTGCTAGGCTAACTAGATATCACTATTCAATTTAGATTTAATATTGGTTCTCTTGAACGTATGAAGCATCCGCTAGGGTATATATTATAGCCTTTGATATGAAGCAATGATGGCTTTGACAGCAACTAGGAGTTAACCTGGCTGCTAGTGTAGGCCTATAGCGATGGTAGGCCTACTAGGCCACTAGCCTAGAACCACAAATAAATAGGCCTAGGAGGGCCTATACCTAGCCCAGCTATTTTGTGGCTTTTTCAAATAATGCTTATAATAATTATGTGGGCCTATTTCACTTCATTCTAGTAAGGTAGGCCTAGTAGGGTGGGGTAATTTGTAAGAACAATGTAAGAGATTCAACATTGGGTGGTAACAGTAACGGTTCAACTTGTGTAGGGCTAGGCTAGATCGTGCTTTAGGCCACATTTAGGTTACCCTAGGCCCCTAGCCCTTGACCACACAAAGCATGTAATTTCACAAAGACATGGCATGTTGCTAATTATTCTCTAGGCTACCGTGTATAGGCCTATAAAGTTGAAATAGAGGTTGGCCTACATGCAAATGGTCAAAAATGCGTAGGCCCTAGCCCTAGGTTGAGAAAACTGTAGTTAGGTAGCCCCCTAGGCTACCTCAAGTTTGAAATATTCCAATAAGCCTACATATCTAATCCTGGTGTACACTTGTGTCCCCCCACCAATTAATTTGAATTGCTCATGTGGCTGTAGAAAAAGAAATAAGGCCTATACAGCTGACCAAGTTTTGATGATGTGAATCACAAAGTTACATTTAGGCAGAAATGTTACATTTTAATACATAGTGGGATTATATTTGCTGGCTGTAGTCTAACTGTATTGTTGTTTTATTCTAGACGATCGTCTTGAGTCGAGCAGTATGCTTACTGGGCCGAGTCCATAGCGCCTGAGACTAGCGGTATGCATATTTGATGTATTTTATAATTACCTATATAAACCTGTAACTGTAGACCACCCAAAGAAAAATAATGCTCAACAAAGCAATGTTGACTGCCACTGCCAGTGCCATGTAGTCTAGCATAAGGCCTACTTGCATAAATTCATAATCATAGGGCCTGCCGATAGTTCTTATTTCATCTGCGTTTGTTATTGATGACTAGCATGCTACATATGTGCTAGATGACATGTGATCATTGGGGGGAGGGGACATATTTTAAACAAAACAATTAAGATTTTGTGTTGGGATTCTTAACAAATAACTTGTTTCCTGTTTCTAATTAATGGGACATTTTTTTATGTGCTACTTTTAAGTACCAGTAGGCCTACGCCTACCTTTTGTTGTTTAAGTCGCGTTTACACAAAATGATTAATGTTTAAGGTTTATTTTAAGCAAGTTCAGGCATATGATTTACGTGTGAGCGTTCACACAGTGTCGTAAGGTGTAATGTTTAATGATTAGTGTTTAAGAGTAGTTGAACAAGATCAAACTACTGTCGTAAGGCTTACGACCATCCAATCAACGTTCGTTACGTAGTCGCAGATCTTTCAAAGAAATATATAGGGGCGGGGACAACGTTACGATTTAAACATTAAACCTTAAACCATACACCTTACGACTTACACATTGTGTAGACGCGCCTTTACTTTTATTAAGTTTAAATGTGCCTCAACCTTGTGCTGCTTATACTGTCGCTACATACCGGTACTGTGTGTTGTACTGCAAACAGTAGGCCCTTCTCAGCAAGCCCACATTATTTCGCTGCCCAAAAGATAAAAATAGCTGCATGGCATGCATAGTACATGGATAGTACATGGTAATAAGGAATTGATTGGATTAGATACCTCGCAAGTAATAAATTTACAAATGATCTACAAAATCACTTCATTTGGAATGCATTACCATCAATATTTCATCATGATTTTAACATCCATCTAAAAATGAAGACATAATCCTCGATTGTCACTTATAAGTGAAGACATTCCAGCTTAGAGGTCTGCACGGGCCCAAATATAAAAGCCCGGCCGGGGCCCGGTATTTCAAGCCCGGGCCCGTACCGGCCCGTACTGAGTAAGCTAATCAAAGCCCGGGTCCGGCCCAGGCCCGCCTGAAGTGTAAATTGGCCCGTAAAAGCCCGTTCAACTGTAGCAGCAAGTTGATTTCCATAGTATTTGGCAAGGAATACGAACAACAGGGTGGGAACAAAACGGAAATTAGATGAAACCAAATTCTAGTAACTATTGCCAGTGACAGTCAGTGGCGTGCACTCCATAGACGCAAGGGAAGCAGTACTAAAATGCTACAGAGTGCTATGTATATAAAAAACACCCGTATACGATTCGCCACGTCTTGAATTCTTTGTATTCTCAAATTTAATTTTCCATTTATTTAGCGATCTTTGCGGCAGTTCAGTTTAAATTTACGCGCGTCTAGCTCTGACAGGCGACAAACCAGCACCCCTTCAGTCCCGACCGCGGCCGAGTATGTCCGACACTGACGGAGGCTCCTAAACGCTGAAACGATCTATGCGTCTTCGGCATTTCGCACGATTACTGAAAATCGATGTAAAAAATATATGTTTGACCTTAAATCGAGGTAAGCGACGGTGACATTGGTGTGAGGGTTTGCTGTGTGTCTTCCAAAGTACCCACAAGGACACTAGTGGACTTTAAAGCACTGAATTTAAGCTAAATGAAGTTTTTCAAGAAAACTAAGTGTGATCGTGTGGGTGAAGTGCGAGTTTTACCTAGGTGTGGACGCTCGTTCGCGAGCTGCGTTCAGAGCGCATGGCCAGTGCAGACGGGTGTGGGCACGTGTTGCAGCCTGCAGTGGCGGGACTTGAGTAACTTGCATAAGGCTATTAAACGGCATGAACTTTCTCAAAGTCATACATCATCTGTAATAAAAATTAAAACCTTTGGCAAAGTCAGGATTGACCGTTACCTTGATACGCAGCAACAGCAAAATGTTGTTAAACACAACGAGAGTGTTAAAAAAAGTCGATTAGCTCTTGAACGCCTGATATGTATAACCTGTTATCTCGGTGCTCACGAACTTTCGTTTAGGGGACACGATGAGAGCGAAGGTTCGGCCAACAGAGGAAATTACATTGATCTGGTACATCTACCAGCAACCCTTGACGAGTTGTTATCCCGCTTTGTAGAGGAATCTCAGGTATTCACGGGACAAAAATAGTTCCTCGGGCGGCTGGGGCTTTTCCCCAGAACCCGTCCTTGTTTGGGCAAAACAATTGCTTCCCTAAGTTCCACAACCACGGCACGCCACTGGTGACAGTATGTAACGTAAAGAATTACAACACAAATGCTGTGACCGGAAGTTTATACTATTTCGGATTTGATTTAAGTTTTGGAAATGTTGGTAAAATAACATTAGTTTTCTTTCATTGCAATTAAAAATAACTAAAAAAGCCCGAAAAATCCCTCCTCGTTCAGTGATATGTAGTCCCAGGCCCGGCCCTGGCCCGTCTTAATAAACATACCAAGGCCCGTACCCGGGCCCGTACCCGTGCAGACCTCTATTCCAGCTATCAATGTTTGCATAGGCCTACCATTTTTCAACAAATATACCAATACCACCTGTCAATAAAAAGTTTAAAATCCACTTTTACTTGAACCTAAATCCATTTTGTTTCTTTACAGGATAATCGACCAGTTCCAGAACCGTAGAAGAAAAAGTTGTTTATTGCTGTTTAGGTTAGGGAATACTTGCTGAGCCTGAGAGTGTACATTTGATAGAGATTTATTTAACGTTTAGGCCAACGTAAAATTCCCTTTATTAAATTAATTTTTGTTTTACTGAATTATTTTAGATTAATATGGCCTAGGTTTAATGTGTTTCTGTTTATTGATACTTGCTAATTAATTGCAACTTAGTAACTGCTAGACCTACATGATAGTTGATTCTTACCATTAGGCCTACATTGTTAAGAATAGCCTAATATCATTGTATTGCATTTTAACTGGTTTATTTTGTCTATTTCTATTAATAAAAATAGTTTAAAATAAGATACTTTACCTATTTGTATAATCCTATCATATCCTCATTTATAATTTAATTTTTTCAATGTGACAGTGCTTTAAAATTGCTAAAATGTTTTCCATGTTGTGTGATTTAACAATAATGGAATGTTGAACCTGGCTTTTCAGGGCTGTTTGTCCACATACCCTGCAGAACTCCAGATATCTGTCTGTTAAAAATGCTTAAAGTGATCACAAGGTAAACAGAATTATATGTCTTTCTCAAGAGAATTCAGTGCTTTGATGAATGTTTCTTTGTTCCAATAAATATTTCCTCTTATCAAATGTTCTTAATTTCAGTGTGAAATGTTTGTTGCAAAAACACAATACCCACGTTAAAAGAACATAATATGAATAATTGAAATATTTATTAACAACACACATTCATAAAAAAAAGTGCACTGAATTCTCTAGTGGGTGACATTTTTTGGTACTATTTTAAACAATTAAAACCGATATAAATTGGGTGTTCTGCAGGTGTTTTATTTAATTTCAAAAATATTTTTAAACGTGGTAAATAATGGTGCCATGAATTAATTAAGTTACCCTCAATAACAATAAAATTAAATAAACAGAAAACCCCTGCGCGCTGGTGACAGCTCAGCAATTTGAATCTCCCGCCTAGTAGTTCTGGTGGCGCCCAAGAGATAGCGCGCAAGCGCTTCTCAAACAGTGGCAGAGCTGTACATATTACAGTTGCGCATCTTACCCGACAGGGTATATCTTACTATCTTTGCTCCATCTCGTCCCCCTCCACCTCTTCCACGTCGCTACCACTATCGCTGTCATCGTCCGCTGTAGGCCTGGGCAAGAAGCCTGCTTTCTTAAAGCACCTCGCAATAGTTAATGCTGTCACGTCGCTACCACTATCGCTGTCATCGTCCGCTGTAGGCCTGGGCAAGAAGCCTGCTTTCTTAAAGCACCTCGCAATAGTTAATGCTGTCACGTCGCTACCACTATCGCTGTCATCGTCCGCTGTAGGCCTGGGCAAGAAGCCTGCTTTCTTAAAGCACCTCGCAATAGTTAATGCCGTCACGTCGCTACCACTATCGCTGTCATCGTCCGCTGTAGGCCTGGGCAAGACGCCTGCTTTCTTAAAGCACCTCGCAATAGTTAATGCTGTCACGTCGCTACCACTATCGCTGTCATCGTCCGCTGTAGGCCTGGGCAAGACGCCTGCTTTCTTAAAGCACCTCGCAATAGTTAATGCTGTCACGTCGCTACCACTATCGCTGTCATCGTCCGCAGTAGGCCTGGGCAAGAAGCCTGCTTTCTTAAAGCACCTCGCAATAGTTAATGCTGTCACGTCGCTACCACTATCGCTGTCATCGTCCGCTGTAGGCCTGGGCAAGAAGCCTGCTTTCTTAAAGCACCTCGCAATAGTTAATGCTGTCACGTCGCTACCACTATCGCTGTCATCGTCCGCAGTAGGCCTGGGCAAGACGCCTGCTTTCTTAAAGCACCTCGCAATAGTTAATGCCGTCACGTCGCTACCACTATCGCTGTCATCGTCCGCTGTAGGCCTGGGCAAGACGCCTGCTTTCTTAAAGCACCTCGCAATAGTTAATGCCGTCACGTCGCTACCACTATCGCTGTCATCGTCCGCTGTAGGCCTGGGCAAGAAGCACCTCGCAATAGTTAATGCTGTCACGTCGCTACCACTATCGCTGTCATCGTCCGCTGTAGGCCTGGGCAAGAAGCACCTCGCAATAGTTAATGCTGTCACGTCGCTACCACTATCGCTGTCATCGTCCGCAGTAGGCCTGGGCAAGACGCCTGCTTTCTTAAAGCACCTCGCAATAGTTAATGCCGTCACGTCGCTACCACTATCGCTGTCATCGTCCGCTGTAGGCCTGGGCAAGAAGCACCTCGCAATAGTTAATGCCGTCACGTCGCTACCACTATCGCTGTCATCGTCCGCTGTAGGCCTGGGCAAGAAGCATGCTTTCTTAAAGCACCTCGCAATAGTTAATGCTGTCACGTCGCTACCACTATCGCTGTCATCGTCCGCTGTAGGCCTGGGCAAGAAGCACCTCGCAATAGTTAATGCTGTCACGTCGCTACCACTATCGCTGTCATCGTCCGCTGTAGGCCTGGGCAAGAAGCACCTCGCAATAGTTAATGCTGTCACGTCGCTACCACTATCGCTGTCATCGTCCGCTGTAGGCCTGGGCAAGACGCCTGCTTTCTTAAAGCACCTCGCAATAGTTAATGCCGTCACGTCGCTACCACTATCGCTGTCATCGTCCGCTGTAGGCCTGGGCAAGACGCCTGCTTTCTTAAAGCACCTCGCAATAGTTAATGCTGTCACGTCGCTCCAGGAGGATGCAATAAAGTTCATTGCCTGTCGTAAAAGAAACCAAAACAAAGTTAGACTGGTGTTGAAAATGTTTCAAAAGCTAAACTCCCCTCCCCCGCCCCCCTAACGCGACGTCTGAGAAATGCACGTCACGACCTTGAAATGTGAGGACCTTGAAATGAAAGCTCATAAAACTGAAATCTTTACGCAAGGAGAATTATTGGTGGGTAAACAATAATTATGAACATTGTTCTTTATGGTGTTAGACAGTAAGGGCGCTTTGAACAGCGCAGGTTATTCGCGCTACGAATATTGTAAACAAGTGCGTAACATATGACCGGCCGCACGGCAACAGCGCTCGCGGGAGCTGTGCGTGCCTCGACCGCGGGAACGGAGCCCGTGCTCTCGGTGATCTGTCGGCCGTCGGAACAACGGCCGACAGCCAAGGATAAATTCAAAATGACTTACCTGTAAAACATTAATCTTCATATCCTCAGTCGTGCCCCTGTTGAGTCTGCTAATTGTTCTAGCCAGAAGTTGATGGCGGTATTTAGTCTTCATGTTTTGTATTATGCCGATATCCAATGGTTGCAGCTTACTCGTACAGTTCGCTGGCAGGAACTTGACTGTCACGTTTCGTAGGAAAGCGGTATCCAGAGGGTGTGCTGAACACTGATCAGCGAAAAGTAATATCTTGCGGTTCTTCACACCCATTTGAGCATCAAGTGCCCGCAACCATCCGTCGAATACTTAAGTGGTTACACGTGCTTTCTTATTAAAATTGTACTTTGTCGGCAAACTTCTAACATTCTTAAAGCATCTCGGCTTACCGAACTTGCCAATTACCAAAGGCATCAGTTTTTCACTTCCATCTGCATTTGCGCACAGCAACACAGTCAGTCTTTCTTTTGATCTTTTGCCACCATGGCATTGTTCATTATGCATGGCGAGAGTTCTGTTGGGCAATAGATTGAAGAACAACCCAGTCTCGTCCGCGTTAAAAATGTCTTTTAAATCATAATTTCGGGTCAGTTGAGGTAACATCTCCTCCTGCCATTGACGCACTGTTTCCGGATTAACTGCGCCACTTTCCCCACACACTTTCTTACACGTTAACCCGAAACGTAATTTAAACTTGTGGAGCCAACCACTCGACGCTAAAAACTCGTCTGGAACAAACATTCGTGCAGCTATTTCTTTGGCCTTTTCTGTCAATATCGGGCCACTTATTGGCATGCCAGCCGCTCGTTGTTGGACTAAGCACAGCTCCATATCTTGGCACACGAGGACCCCGAGACATTGCATTTTCTTCTATCTCCTTTCGCTTGGCGATAATAGTGTGCAGAGTAGATGTAGGGATGTTTAGTTGCTGGGCTATCTCGATTTTTTTCTTCCCCCGATTTTCGTCCACGGTTTTTAAAATATTTAACTTATCACTTAACGACAGCGCTTTTCTTGAACGTTTGGACATTGTAGATAAATCTGCGATGCACACGCTTTCACTTTCACGCAAACAATGACGCACTGACCGGCACGCGACAGCGGGGATTACCGACCCTTCCCGAAGTTGTAAACACCGAGCGAGACGTGGGGTGGGGGATGTCCTAAACTGGCCGCGGGCGGATGCATTGGAATGTGGGCAAAACACGGCTGAGAGCTCTATTCATTCGAGGTATTTCTATGAAATAGTCGTATTACCGATCGTAATAACATGTTGCAGGACAAATAAATGCTCGTATAACCGACAAAGTCGTATAACGGAGAGTCGTATAACGGAAATAAATTAACATTACTCTTATGGGGGAATGGTTGGGACTTGATGAGGAACTCGTATAAGTGTCAAAATCGTATAATAGCGAATCGTATAATCTACGCTCTACTGTATTACTTTGAGGCAACATTCAACTGTCAAGTCCTAGAACCCTAGGCTTAGTTCGGCAGTGCCACTTGATACGTGTTCGGCAACCAATCGAGGTAGCCGTGGGGAGACACGACGCAAAAAATCAAACTTAAACTGCTTGAACCATGTTTGGCGCGAAGGTTTGGCCCTCCCGAGCTCGCGTGAAACTTGGCCGCTGATTGGAGCTTGCGCCTTCGCTTTGCTCCCAACGCTATACACGCTATATAACGCTATACGCCCAACGCGATACAGCCAAGGATACGGTCAAGCTACCATACCACGCCAGTCCCCCGCCCCTTATTTCCTCCAAACATGCGTGTGGGTGGGGTGCAGTGCAGCCCACTTGTTCAATTACTATTTATTTTACTTGAAATATCCTGTTTATGTACATGCTTCAGTTGTGTATTGAGAAATGTTTTTTTTACTCGACGTGATTACTGCAGGCGTATTCCGAGATGCTAACCGAGCGGGCGGCATGCATATCATTCGTCCCTCGTCTGCGCACCCCCCCGCACTTCACAAGGCTTATCAAGCCTACACATCGAAAAATATGTTTTCAGGGTCCGGGTACCCGGATAATATGAGAGCTGGAACCGGTTTCGAATTTTACTACCCGATGTTATCACTAATTAGAATATTGAAAGATCCCCTAGATGATTCCCCCCCCCCCCCCCCACATTGAACTTGGCCATTTTCTGTAAAACCAATTTCCTTTTAGCTCTAGCTTTATAGGCCATAAACCTAGTTTTCAAACATGCCCACGCCTTATTATTAAACCTAATTGACTAAGTGTAGATAAGGCAAAACTTTTCTTTAAGTCAAATTCAAAATTAGCTCCTAATCCAGCTATAAATGCTAGGTTTAATACAACTAGATATATTGAGCATGTAACCATTCACGGTACATCTTCCGTCCAACCAGGGGGCAAAACAATAAGGCATACAACACTTTCGAACCATTACAAACAAAAAAACTCAATGTGTACTCGTTTTGATGCACATAATTATTACGTACACCGATTTCGGAAAAGAAAACGCAATTTTGAGTGACCGACCCCTTTACGAAACGACCGCAGGCGACGTCGTTCCTTCACAAAGTTTCCAGCAGTATCCTTCGCACTTCTTTGCCTGATCCATGGCGCGCGTTGGTTCGGCCGGTGCCTCTTCGAGTGTCACCCCAGTTCAAACGCCGTCGCGAACTGATGTCCCACGACCGCGCACTCCTGTCCCACGACCGCGCACTCTTGTCCCGCGACTGCGCACTCCTGTCCCCCGACCGCGCACTCGTGTCCCGCGACCGCGCACTCTTGTCCCGCGACTGCGCACTCCAATCCCCCGACCGCGCACTCGTGTCCCGCAACCACGCACTCTTGTGACCCGACCGCGCACTCCTGTCCCTCCTCGTGACGCCGATGCCAGGCGAGCTCGTAGGCCGACCGCATGCGCTTGCCGCACTCGACGCAATCGTGTTCTCCTCCGCCGTCTCGTCTCTCCTCTGATTGGCTCTCGGCCTTCACGTCGCCGCCGCCTCCTCTGAATGGCTCTCCGCATTCACGTCGCCGCCGCCAGGCTTTCTCGTACCTGCACAGTTTAGGCGGCTCCATTAGTGGGATCACAGTCGGCAATAGGGATGTGGAAAAAACGGCCATTTTCCTAAACGTCTACACCAATAAACTAACTGCGTTTAAACGTTAAGCCCCCCCCCAACCCCCTCCCAAACAAAAATCGGTTGTGATCCCTTGTAGGCCTACTCCCATACAGCCTTGTTGATACTTGAGGTTCATTTACGCTTCATAAAGGATAGGCCTTGACGGAATTAATACCCCACCACCTAGATGCCGTTCAACCAAAACATTAAACAATACTAGTTTATGGATCAAACAGATGTCAAAATCACAATTTTCATGATGTCTTGTTGATACTTGGAGTTTTGATGAATGAATGAGGTTCATTTACGCTTCATTAAGGATAGGCCTTGACTGAATTAATAACCCCCCCCCCCCCCCCCCCCCCTAGATGCTGTTCAACCAAAACATTAAACAATACTGGTTTATGGATCAAACAGATGTCAAAATCACAATTTTCATGATGTCTTGTTGATACTTGGAGTTTTGATGAATGAATGAGGTTCATTGACGCTTCATTAAGGATAGGCCTTGACGGAATTAATACCCCCCCCCCCCCCCCCCCCCCTAGAAGCCGTTTAGCCTTGTTGCAAAAATATGCGACGTAAAATCCCAAATATCATCATCATCAACAGCAATCCAATTGACCAGTTTCCTTAACAGCGCTGCGGCGAGTTTTGGAAGTTCGCATATGACATGGATAACATTGAAGACATAGGCGAAAAACCACTTATCTCGCTCTAGCTACGAAAATAATTTTTTTAGCGGGAGACTTATTTGAAATCGTTTATAACTAAAATTCTCCGTACTTTGAAAGTATTACGAAAAATCTACATGCAGCGATGAGGGAGTTATTGATTGTAAATGATCTTCTTGCGTGTGGCTGCTGCGGGAATCTCGTCTCTAAGGCGTGACCTTCTGTCGTATGAGCAGGCTGGGCCGTCGCTGGTGCACGTAAGGTTGACTAGCGAGATTTGAGTGAGATGCACATTTCAAACGAACAAGCCGCGCCAAGAAACCGTCCCAAGCTAATCCCGATCTCATCCAACTCAACCTTTTTCAACCAAAGGTTCTCGGATTACTCGGATACCTACGTTGTGTTTGAGAAAGACCTTTTTTTCTTCAAATTTTTCAATCTTAGAATGGTAGCCTATCGACGTAGCCTATCGACGTAGCCTATCGACGTAGCCTATCGACGTAGCCTATCGACGTACGTTTGCAGTAACAAGAGCGAAGGGTACCTCTACGTCAAAAACCGCAGAAAATTTTCATTTTTTAATTATATCACAAGATTGCAACACAAAATCGAAAATCTGATTCAGCAGCTAAGCCCTCCACATACTGAATGAAATATTATTTATAACCATAAGTGTAGTTATTTTCATTTTAAATCGATAATTAGTAATAAAACTAAATACAATTTAGAGCATTCAGTATGTAGGGCTTACCAAACCACAGTGCGCTGTTATTCAGATTTTCGATTTCAAAGTCCATTCTTGAGATATAGTAAAAAGAGAGACAAATAAGAAAGAGTATTATAGAAATAGTACGGTAGTATAGTAGTATAGACTATAGTAGTATAGTAGTATAGAGTTTAGAGTAGTATAAGAATTTAATTTTTTTGCCGTTTTTGCCGTAAAGGTACCCTTCCCTGATGAAAGAAACTCGGACGAGCTAACCTTTTCTACTCTGGTACTTCTTACACGGGGACAGCTTCACTTGGCACTGGCGGCCCCCGATTGACGGCAACTCCTGCCCCCCGATTGACAGGAACAGAGGAGCGCCTGTCTCCGGCACCAGGTACAGGAGCAACGGGGTCGAGGGTAACGGAGTCAAGGGGATCGACTCCTGGGGGCCACTCGGAAACTGGAGCGGATCCACGTCTAGAACAGATACGTCCTAACGTTTTGTTTTTCGTTAATTTATCGTTTCCTTCCATTTATACATTAAACCAATATGGTTCACAAGGAGTAACTGCAACACTGACTAAAAGTAACTAAAAACTAGGTAGGTAGGCCTATAGGGTAGTGTTTTTTTTTTCCTATGCCGAAAGATTGATTTTTCAATCATTTTTCTTCCTAGCTATCCAATAAATATGTGCTTCCTTTTCTGGCCCGCTCAGGTTATTATAAATAACCTGAGGGTAGTAATAAAGATAAAATAACATTATACGATTACAATATGAACTTTTTGTATCTAGCATTAGTTCTTACGAAACCACAATTTAGGCATTTATCACTTTTTATAATAAGATTGGGAAACATTCCTAATATATTACCAAAACAAACTTTATTTCTTGTGCTGCTGAATGCGGTCAAGCGTACCAGGCGTTCGGCCGGCCTCCACGGGCGCCACTCCCGCGACGTTCACGTCCACGAAACCAAACTCGGACGTTTCTCGTTCGCTTTTCAGTTCTGACGTTTCGTCACGTTTCGCTTTGACGACCTGCGACACCGTGTCAACGCCTAGAACCGCACAAAACAATTAGTAAAACTTTTTCATACGAAACGTTTTAACTAATTACTCCAATCAGGCCAGGTCACAATCAGGAGCGAAGAACAAAATAGGGAACCCGCATGAGATGTCCAAGTCTTGAAGACAAAATAGATTCCTTACCACCTGGGGCCTCATTCCTGTACATTTGCAAACTTAACCCCGGTGTTAAGCAATAGCCAATCAGGAGTCAGCAATTGAGTCGCTGATCGAAGGAAGACATTGTTGAAAAACGAGACAAAATAAAAACATCAAACAAAAACAGTCCAATAACCTCAAAAGTCAAAACATCAACAAAATACTCAATAAAACTACATATTTGCATTATGTAGGACCTATATAATGTACAATAAATACACACAATTGTTTATAAACTCTAATATGTACACATAAAGTAACGTATTCATGAAGGTGGATATTCCCAATTAAAGAATTGAAGTGTGACATTTGTGAAACTATACACATGGGCATTAACAAAATGGGAGCATTTCCAAGTATTGTTGAGATAACTCTTCTTAACCCTACTATCAGACAGGGTCATATTTCGTTTCGAATTATGCAGGGAAGCCTGTGTAGGAGTTAACCCCGGGGTCATTTTAACATGGGGTTAGCAAGAGTTAAGGAGAGTTAAAATACATAATGTACAGGAATGAGGCCCCAGGTGTGAACTAAGAGAAGAAACAGTCCCGTCTCCACTGGAAAACCAGACAATGTATGCCTAATAATAGCCTAATAATGAGCCTAATAATGTGGGCATATAGATAGATTGTCTTTATTGGTACCCATACATGGACAAAATGGCGTTGTTCGATACATATATCGCTCTTCCACACAACCATTGGATTACCGTACTTACAAAATTAAATGCCTATATGCTTAATACTTAATAGTTAAGTTCTGCCATGTACAATACTAACTACAATAGTTAATAAAAAAAAAAAAATATGAAAAGTAGTAAATTTGTAGCCTAGATTGTAGATGACAATACGTATTCAATTCCCTTTATTCAATTGAGCCGACATTTGCTACACATGCAGGTGTGAAATCGTTTTGCAATCGTTGTTCCTTTTTAAACTTCTGTGTTAACGGTTCCGAGTCTATATGGGAACCAATTAACTGATATAAATCATTTTCAGGATTACCTATTGTTTCAAACGTACACATAGAAACCCCTTTTGACTTGAGACAAAAGTTTTGAGATCGTTTTCAAAACTGCAATGAAACGTGGTAATTGAGCACAAACATTCAATGATCACACTAAAAAATAAAAACCAAACTGACTAACCTCTAATTGATACCAACAAGATCTTCTCTTGTACAGTATTAGACATTACACTAACTAACCACAATACATATATTACAACTACTGTCCAACCCACCTTTGCAGTAAAATTCATAACAAACTTCCCCAATCAGTAAAAAACTCTACATCTCTTCCACTTTTTAAATACAGATTAAAAACTTTCCTCTTAATTAAACCATTCTACACTTTGGAAGAATTTTTCGATAATCAGCAAGAGCAGCAACTTAAATTCCCGTACGTTTCTCTGACCCGTCATTACTGTCTGAATGTAAGCCTAGATTTGTATTTTGTAGTTTTGTATACCTATATTTAATTTTGTATGTAACGTGTGTTTGTACCAATATTTGTACCCTGTACAAATACATGGGGAAATAAAATGAATAAATACTTTCTCCCGCCCCTAATATTTAATCGCTAAACAGTAGAAGTGTGTGCGTGCGAATGTTCGGATTTTTTGTTGTTACCTACAGGGATACGAGAGCAGGAAGCTCAAGTGTTCATCGTGTTGTAAGTTAACACGGGATCCAACTTCGTTACCATTACCGGGCTACTGTAAGAGACCTGCACCTCCGCGGGGCATATGGGGGTTGCGGACAAGATATAAGATTTGAATTGCGGGTCGGGTGAGGGTTGCTCGCTTTGCAGGTGCGGGTTGATGATAATCAGAATTTGTAACAATTTCAACAGCAAAAATGTGAATATTTAATATTCACTGGTTTTCTGTGATCATGATATAATATATGAGTATTGTATTATTATTTGATCACATGCATACAAACTCATTAGAAGATTATACAGAGTGATTTCCGTGCTGGATCCTGGGTCTTGACGACACCTGTTGAGCACTTCTGCGTCTCCGACCCGCGCAGGTCTCTGGCTGTTGTGTGTGGGCCGCTACCTTGCAACTCACCGCGTGCTGGATCCTGGGTCTTGACACCTGTTGAGCACTTCTGTGTCTCCGACCAGCGCAGGTCTCTGGCTGTTGTGTGTGGGCCGCTACCTTGCAACTCACCGCGTGCTGGATCCTGGGTCTTGACACCTGTTGAGCACTTCTGTGTCTCCGACCAGCGCAGGTCTCTGGCTGTTGTGTGTGGGCCGCTACCTTGCAACTCACCGCGTGCTGGATCCTGGATCTTGACACCTGTTGAGCACTTCTGTGTCTCCGACCAGCGCAGGTCTCTGGCTGTTGTGTGTGGGCCGCTACCTTGCAACTCACCGCGTGCTGGATCCTGGGTCTTGACGACACCTGTTGAGCACTTCTGCGTCTCCCACCCGCGCAGGTCTCTGGCTGTTGTGTGTGGGCCGCTACCTTGCAACTCACCGCGTGCTGGATCCTGGGTCTTGACCCCTGTTGAGCACTTCTGCGTCTCCGACCCGCGCAGGTCTCTGGCTGTTGTGAATGGGCCGCTACCTTGCAACTCACCGCGTGCTGGATCCTGGGTCTTGACACCTGTTGAGCACTTCTGCGTCTCCGACCCGCGCAGGTCTCTGGCTGTTGTGTGTGGGCCACTACTTTGCAACTCACCGCGTGCTGGATCCTGGGTCTTGACACCTGTTGAGCACTTCTGTGTCTCCGACCCGCGCAGGTCTCTGGCTGTTGTGTGTGGGCCGCTACCTTGCAACTCACCGTGTGCTGGATCCTGGGTCTTGACACCTGTTGAGCACTTCTGCGTCTCCGACCAGCGCAGGTCTCTGGCTGTTGTGTGTGGGCCGCTACCTTGCAACTCACCGCATGCTGGATCCTGGGTCTTGACGACACCTGTTGAGCACTTCTGCGTCTCCGACCCGCGCAGGTCTCTGGCTGTTGTGTGTGGGCCGCTACCTTGCAACTCACCGCGTGCTGGATCCTGGGTCTTGACACCTGTTGAGCACTTCTGCGTCTCCGACTCGCGCAGGTCTCTGGCTGTTGTGTGTGGGCCGCTACCTTGCAACTCACTGCGTGCTGGATCCTGTGTCTTGACGACACCTGTTGAGCACTTCTGCGTCTCCGACCCGCGCAGGTCTCTGGCTGTTGTGTGTGGGCCGCTACCTTGCAACTCACCGTGTGCTGGATCCTGGGTCTTGACACCTGTTGAGCACTTCTGCGTCTCCGACCCGCGCAGGTCTCTGGCTGTTGTGTGTGGGCCGCTACCTTGCAACTCACCGCGTGCTGGATCCTGGGTCTTGACGACACCTGTTGAGCACTTCTGCGTCTCCGACCAGCGCAGGTCTCTGGCTGTTGTGTGTGGGCCGCTACCTTGCAACTCACCGCGTGCTGGATCCTGGGTCTTGACACCTGTTGAGCACTTCTGCGTCTCCGACCCGCGCAGGTCTCTGGCTGTTGTGTGTGGGCCGCTACCTTGCAACTCACCGCATGCTGGATCCTGGGTCTTGACACCTGTTGAGCACTTCTGCGTCTCCGACCAGCGCAGGTCTCTGGCTGTTGTGTGTGGGCCGCTACCTTGCAACTCACCGCGTGCTGGATCCTGGGTCTTGACACCTGTTGAGCACTTCTGTGTCTCCGACCCGCGCAGGTCTCTGGCTGTTGTGTGTGGGCCGCTAGCTTGCAACTCACCGCGTGCTGGATCCTGGGTCTTGACACCTGTTGAGCACTTCTGCGTCTCCGACCCGCGCAGGTCTCTGGCTGTTGTGTGTGGGCCGCTACCTTGCAACTCACTGCGTGCTGGATCCTGGGTCTTGACACCTGTTGAGCACTTCTGCGTCTCCGACCCGCGCAGGTCTCTGGCTGTTGTGTGTGGGCCGCTACCTTGCAACTCACCGCGTGCTGGATCCTGGGTCTTGACACCTGTTGAGCACTTCTGCGTCTCCGACCCGCGCAGGTCTCTGGCTGTTGTGTGTGGGCCGCTACCTTGCAACTCACCGCGTGCTGGATCCTGGGTCTTGACACCTGTTGAGCACTTCTGCGTCTCCGACCAGCGCAGGTCTCTGGCTGTTGTGTGTGGGCCGCTACCTTGCAACTCACCGCGTGCTGGATCCTGGGTCTTGACACCTGTTGAGCACTTCTGCGTCTCCGACCCGCGCAGGTCTCTGGCTGTTGTGTGTGGGCCGCTACCTTGCAACTCACCGCGTGCTGGATCCTGGGTCTTGACCCCTGTTGAGCACTTCTGCGTCTCCGACCCGCGCAGGTCTCTGGCTGTTGTGTGTGGGCCGCTACCTTGCAACTCACCGCGTGCTGGATCCTGGGTCTTGACGACACCTGTTGAGCACTTCTGTGTCTCTGACCAGCGCAGGTCTCTGGCTGTTGTGTGTGGGCCGCTACCTTGCAACTCACCGCGTGCTGGATCCTGGGTCTTGACACCTGTTGAGCACTTCTGCGTCTCCGACCCGCGCAGGTCTCTGGCTGTTGTGTGTGGGCCGCTACCTTGCAACTCACCGCGTGCTGGATCCTGGGTCTTGACACCTGTTGAGTACTTCTGCGTCTCCGACCCGCGCAGGTCTCTGGCTGTTGTGTGTGGGCCGCTACCTTGCAACTCACCGCGTGCTGGATCCTGGGTCTTGACGACACCAGTTGAGCACTTCTGCGTCTCCGACCCGCGCAGGTCTCTGGCTGTTGTGTGTGGGCCGCTACCTTGCAACTCACCGCGTGCTGGATCCTGGGTCTTGACACCTGTTGAGCACTTCTGCGTCTCCGACCAGCGCATGTCTCTGGCTGTTGTGTGTGGGCCGCTACCTTGCAACTCACCGCGTGCTGGATCCTGGGTCTTGACGACACCTGTTGAGCACTTCTGCGTCTCCAACCCGCGCAGGTCTCTGGCTGTTGTGTGTGGGCCGCTACCTTGCAACTCACCGCGTGCTGGATCCTGGGTCTTGACACCTGTTGAGCACTTCTGCGTCTCCGACCCGCGCAGGTCTCTGGCTGTTGTGTGTGGGCCGCTACCTTGCAACTCACCGCGTGCTGGATCCTGGGTCTTGACTCCTGTTGAGCACTTCTGCGTCTCCGACCCGCGCAGGTCTCTGGCTGTTGTGTGTGGGCCGCTACCTTGCAACTCACCGCGTGCTGGATCCTGGGTCTTGACACCTGTTAAGCACTTCTGTGTCTCCGACCAGCGCAGGTCTCTGGCTGTTGTGTGTGGGCCGCTACCTTGCAACTCACCGCGTGCTGGATCCTGGGTCTTGACACCTGTTGAGCACTTCTGCGTCTCCGACTCGCGCAGGTCTCTGGCTGTTGTGTGTGGGCCGCTACCTTGCAACTCACTGCGTGCTGGATCCTGTGTCTTGACGACACCTGTTGAGCACTTCTGCGTCTCCGACCCGCGCAGGTCTCTGGCTGTTGTGTGTGGGCCGCTACCTTGCAACTCACCGCGTGCTGGATCCTGGGTCTTGACACCTGTTGAGCACTTCTGCGTCTCCGACCCGCGCAGGTCTCTGGCTGTTGTGTGTGGGCCGCTACCTTGCAACTCACCGCGTGCTGGATCCTGGGTCTTGACACCTGTTGAGCACTTCTGCGTCTCCGACCCGCGCAGGTCTTTGGCTGTTGTGTGTGGAACCGCTACCTTGCAACTCACTGCGTGCTGGATCCTGTGTCTTGACGACACCTGTTGAGCACTTCTGCGTCTCCGACCCGCGCAGGTCTCTGGCTGTTGTGTGTGGGCCGCTACCTTGCCACTCACCGCGTGCTGGATCCTGGGTCTTGACACCTGTTGAGCACTTCTGCGTCTCCGACCCGCGCAGGTCTCTGGCTGTTGTGTGTGGGCCGCTACCTTGCAACTCACCGCGTGCTGGATCCTGGGTCTTGACGACACCTGTTGAGCACTTCTGCGTCTCTGACTCGCGCAGGTCTCTGGCTGTTGTGTGTGGGCCGCTACCTTGCAACTCACCGCGTGCTGGATCCTGGGTCTTGACACCTGTTGAGCACTTCTGTGTCTCCGACCCGCGCAGGTTCTGGCTGTTGTGTGTGGGCCGCTACCTTGCAATTCACCGCGTGCTGGATCCTGGGTCTTGACACCTGTTGAGCACTTCTGCGTCTCCGACCCGCGCAGGTCTTTGGCTGTTGTGTGTGGGCCGCTACCTTGCAACTCACTGCGTGCTGGATCCTGGGTCTTGACACCTGTTGAGCACTTCTGCGTCTCCGACCCGCGCAGGTCTCTGGCTGTTGTGTGTGGGCCGCTACCTTGCAACTCACCGCGTGCTGGATCCTGGGTCTTGACACCTGTTGAGCACTTCTGTGTCTCCGACCAGCGCAGGTCTCTGGCTGTTGTGTGTGGGCCGCTACCTTGCAACTCACCGCGTGCTGGATCCTGGGTCTTGACACCTGTTGAGCACTTCTGCGTCTCCGACCCGCGCAGGTCTCTGGCTGTTGTGTGTGGGCCGCTACCTTGCAACTCACCGCGTGCTGGATCCTGGGTCTTGACACCTGTTGAGCACTTCTGCGTCTCCGACCCGCGCAGGTCTCTGGCTGTTGTGTGTGGGCCGCTACCTTGCAACTCACCGCGTGCTGGATCCTGGGTCTTGACACCTGTTGAGCACTTCTGTGTCTCCGACCCGCGCAGGTTCTGGCTGTTGTGTGTGGGCCGCTACCTTGCAACTCACCGCGTGCTGGATCCTGGGTCTTGACACCTGTTGAGCACTTCTGCGTCTCCGACCCGCGCAGGTCTCTGGCTGTTGTGTGTGGGCCGCTACCTTGCAACTCACCGCGTGCTGGATCCTGGGTCTTGACACCTGTTGAGCACTTCTGCGTCTCCGACCCGCGCAGGTCTCTGGCTGTTGTGTGTGGGCCGCTACCTTGCAACTCACCGCGTGCTGGATCCTGGGTCTTGACACCTGTTGAGCACTTCTGCGTCTCCGACCCGCGCAGGTCTCTGGCTGTTGTGTGTGGGCCGCTACCTTGCAACTCACCGCGTGCTGGATCCTGGGTCTTGACACCTGTTGAGCACTTCTGTGTCTCCGACCAGCGCAGGTCTCTGGCTGTTGTGTGTGGGCCGCTACCTTGCAACTCACCGCGTGCTGGATCCTGGGTCTTGACACCTGTTGAGCACTTCTGCGTCTCCGACCCGCGCAGGTCTCTGGCTGTTGTGTGTGGGCCGCTACCTTGCAACTCACCGCATGCTGGATCCTGGGTCTTGACACCTGTTGAGCACTTCTGCGTCTCCGACCCGCGCAGGTCTCTGGCTGTTGTGTGTGGGCCGCTACCTTGCAACTCACCGCATGCTGGATCCTGGGTCTTGACACCTGTTGAGCACTTCTGCGTCTCCGACCCGCGCAGGTCTCTGGCTGTTGTGTGTGGGCCGCTACCTTGCAACTCACCGCGTGCTGGATCCTGGGTCTTGACACCTGTTGAGCACTTCTGTGTCTCCGACCAGCGCTGGTCTCTGGCTGTTGTGTGTGGGCCGCTACCTTGCAACTCACCGCGTGCTGGATCCTGGGTCTTGACACCTGTTGAGCACTTCTGCGTCTCCGACCCACACAGGTCTCTGGCTGTTGTGTGTGGGCCGCTACCTTGCAACTCACCGCATGCTGGATCCTGGGTCTTGACACCTGTTGAGCACTTCTGCGTCTCCGACCCGCGCAGGTCTCTGGCTGTTGTGTGTGGGCCGCTACCTTGCAACTCACCGCATGCTGGATCCTGGGTCTTGACACCTGTTGAGCACTTCTGCGTCTCCGACCCGCGCAGGTCTCTGGCTGTTGTGTGTGGGCCGCTACCTTGCAACTCACCGCATGCTGGATCCTGGGTCTTGACACCTGTTGAGCACTTCTGCGTCTCCGACCCGCGCAGGTCTCTGGCTGTTGTGTGTGGGCCGCTACCTTGCAACTCACCGCATGCTGGATCCTGGGTCTTGACACCTGTTGAGCACTTCTGCGTCTCCGACCCGCGCAGGTCTCTGGCTGTTGTGTGTGGGCCGCTACCTTGCAACTCACCGCATGCTGGATCCTGGGTCTTGACACCTGTTGAGCACTTCTGCGTCTCCGACCCGCGCAGGTCTCTGGCTGTTGTGTGTGGGCCGCTACCTTGCAACTCACCGCATGCTGGATCCCGGGTCTTGACACCTGTTGAGCACTTCTGCGTCTCCGACCCGCGCAGGTCTCTGGCTGTTGTGTGTGGGCCGCTACCTTGCAACTCACCGCATGCTGGATCCTGGGTCTTGACACCTGTTGAGCACTTCTGCGTCTCCGACCCGCGCAGGTCTCTGGCTGTTGTGTGTGGGCCGCTACCTTGCAACTCACCGCATGCTGGATCCTGGGTCTTGACACCTGTTGAGCACTTCTGCGTCTCCGACCCGCGCAGGTCTCTGGCTGTTGTGTGTGGGCCGCTACCTTGCAACTCACCGCATGCTGGATCCTGGGTCTTGACACCTGTTGAGCACTTCTGCGTCTCCGACCCGCGCAGGTCTCTGGCTGTTGTGTGTGGGCCGCTACCTTGCAACTCACCGCGTGCTGGATCCTGGGTCTTGACACCTGTTGAGCACTTCTGCGTCTCCGACCCGCGCAGGTCTCTGGCTGTTGTGTGTGGGCCGCTACCTTGCAACTCACCGCGTGCTGGATCCTGGATCTTGACACCTGTTGAGCACTTCTGCGTCTCCGACCAGCGCAGGTCTCTGGCTGTTGTGTGTGGGCCGCTACCTTGCAACTCACCGCGTGCTGGATCCTGGGTCTTGACACCTGTTGAGCACTTCTGCGTCTCCGACCAGCGCAGGTCTCTGGCTGTTGTGTGTGGGCCGCTACCTTGCAACTCACCGCGTGCTGGATCCTGGATCTTGACACCTGTTGAGCACTTCTGTGTCTCCGACCCGCACAGGTCTCTGGCTGTTGTGTGTGGGCCGCTACCTTGCAACTCACCGCATGCTGGATCCTGGGTCTTGACACCTGTTGAGCACTTCTGTGTCTCCGACCCGCACAGGTCTCTGGCTGTTGTGTGTGGGCCGCTACCTTGCAACTCACCGCGTGCTGGATCCTGGGTCTTGACACCTGTTGAGCACTTCTGCGTCTCCGACCCGCGCAGGTCTCTGGCTGTTGTGTGTGGGCCGCTACCTTGCAACTCACCGCATGCTGGATCCTGGGTCTTGACACCTGTTGAGCACTTCTGCGTCTCCGACCCGCGCAGGTCTCTGGCTGTTGTGTGTGGGCCGCTACCTTGCAACTCACCGCGTGCTGGATCCTGGGTCTTGACACCTGTTGAGCACTTCTGCGTCTCCGACCCGCGCAGGTCTCTGGCTGTTGTGTGTGGGCCGCTACCTTGCAACTCACCGCGTGCTGGATCCTGGGTCTTGACACCTGTTGAGCACTTCTGCGTCTCCGACCAGCGCAGGTCTCTGGCTGTTGTGTGTGGGCCGCTACCTTGCAACTCACCGCGTGCTGGATCCTGGATCTTGACACCTGTTGAGCACTTCTGTGTCTCCGACCCGCACAGGTCTCTGGCTGTTGTGTGTGGGCCGCTACCTTGCAACTCACCGCATGCTGGATCCCGGGTCTTGACACCTGTTGAGCACTTCTGCGTCTCCGACCCGCGCAGGTCTCTGGCTGTTGTGTGTGGGCCGCTACCTTGCAACTCACCGCGTGCTGGATCCTGGGTCTTGACACCTGTTGAGCACTTCTGCGTCTCCGACCAGCGCAGGTCTCTGGCTGTTGTGTGTGGGCCGCTACCTTGCAACTCACCGCGTGCTGGATCCTGGGTCTTGACACCTGTTGAGCACTTCTGCGTCTCCGACCAGCGCAGGTCTCTGGCTGTTGTGTGTGGGCCGCTACCTTGCAACTCACCGCGTGCTGGATCCTGGATCTTGACACCTGTTGAGCACTTCTGTGTCTCCGACCCGCACAGGTCTCTGGCTGTTGTGTGTGGGCCGCTACCTTGCAACTCACCGCATGCTGGATCCTGGGTCTTGACACCTGTTGAGCACTTCTGCGTCTCCGACCCGCGCAGGTCTCTGGCTGTTGTGTGTGGGCCGCTACCTTGCAACTCACCGCGTGCTGGATCCTGGGTCTTGACACCTGTTGAGCACTTCTGCGTCTCCGACCAGCGCAGGTCTCTGGCTGTTGTGTGTGGGCCGCTACCTTGCAACTCACCGCGTGCTGGATCCTGGGTCTTGACACCTGTTGAGCACTTCTGCGTCTCCGACCAACGCAGGTCTCTGGCTGTTGTGTGTGGGCCGCTACCTTGCAACTCACCGCGTGCTGGATCCTGGATCTTGACACCTGTTGAGCACTTCTGTGTCTCCGACCCGCACAGGTCTCTGGCTGTTGTGTGTGGGCCGCTACCTTGCAACTCACCGCATGCTGGATCCCGGGTCTTGACACCTGTTGAGCACTTCTGCGTCTCCGACCAGCCGGCCGGACGTCCGCGCGTCACTCGTTCTGTCTCGACCGTTTTTTGGCCGTCCACCGTTGTACTCGTACATGCAGACTTGAAACAAAACAAATAGTCGACAGGGCCGAGTCGTGTTAACGTTTAAACGCTCGCGCGAACATATACGCGTACAAATAGTCGCACACGTTTAACCTGTGATCCGATACCGCACCCGACCAATCCCTGGCGGTTACTTAATCAATTAAATGTAAATTTCGTCGAAGGGGGTCGTTCCACGTAGTGATTGATACCACCACAGGGGGCTCTCATGCATACTTTCTCTCTTCTCATGTCTTCTTAGGAAGGATGATTATGAAAGATGTTTCATAATCACTAAGAAGATCAGGCAGGACTGGGTAGAGAAGGGTAGAAACAAGCCATGGCAGGAATATACCATGAGTTCAAAAAGGCCCACCAACCATCTTCCACAGCAAATTGAAACGGCCCAGTTCAGGCTTAAAACGCAGCACAATCTTCTAGGGAAGCATCTCCACCGAATAGGGGTGTTCGAGACGAGTACCTGCAAGCTGTGGAAATGGGGAGCAGGATAGGAGCCACCTGTTTGTATGTCAAAAACTGGCAGGCGAACGTGACGCAATGCCGAGCGGCATGAAGAGGGTGGAGAAAGAAGCGTGTCTCTACTGGTTGACCAGATCCAGCATGATGGCATAATAGCCAAATGTGGGCATTTGAGAAGAAGAAGAAGATAATCATCCTTTTCTATAATCATGTTATTCTTCGCCACAAATGATGGCCCCCTTTGTGATCCAAACGTCCTCCACCCTGTCCCTTTCCCTCCACTGCCCCACTTAAGATTGTCCCTCCCACTTGGCCCTGCCATCCCTTGCTGAACTCCCTTTAACGACCCCCGCCATGTGCAATGGATCCGATTTGGATATGTCATTAATATTTTTGTATCTTCATATTTCACCCAATCATCATCTCGATTAGTTAAAGTTGCAAGAACATGGGAGATAAAACCCAAAGATCATTATCGTCAATTCCCTATATTTCGTTAAATAAACGTAGGCCTACGTGCACGGGAGATTGCTAGACCAGTGTCCGAAAGCCGTCTCTATCGTTGCTAAGTCCAGGCCCGGATATGACGCTATCAACAATCATCAACAAGCAATGAACGGAGGGTACACATTGTTGATGACATCAAATCTGGCTCTGGACTAGCAACAATAGACAGGTGTTCGGTCGAACACATTCCTAGGCCTAGAAGCATCATTTAAACTAGGCCTATTTGCGACTGGTTTAGGTAGACCTACTGAACCTAGGCCCTAGTTGATGTTGACGTTAAATAAGTAGCCTGGGCCTATGATGCTTGTCGTTAGCTGTTTAGTATCAGCAATATTTTTCTTGGTAATAGTGATAAAATGCCTAGGCTAGTTTATACATTGTGACCACGGATCCTAAGTGCCACTAGCCCGATAAATAATGTATTATAAACAATTGACCATAGGCGTGCGCAGAGGTTGATCAATGGGGGGGCACAATAAATTCCCAATGAAAGTACTTCACGGCAGCGCCAATGGGGGGTGGGGGGGATGCCCCCCACAAAAAGCGCCGCAGGAGATTTTTGAAAGACATGCATTTTTAAACGTGTTTTTAAGCGTATTAGAAGGAGTACAGATTGTCTGTTCAATGGGTTAATTTCACACAATTTTGTAAATATCAGTGATTATCATTGTTACAAAGTAAAGGAAGTGGTCAGTCCCACAGCCAAAATCTTGGCGGTAAGGCAACAGTTGATGTTGAGGCCGGTCAGCCAGTGGCGTATCCAGGAATTGACAATGGGGGGGGGGGGGGGGTCGAACATCCCAAGCAGGCAGGGGTCTGGGGGCAAAGCCCCAGCCGCCGGAGGCCAATTCGCCGCAGGCAAAATTTTTCTTTATTTACGACGTTTTAAACGCCTGGAAACACGTTTCAGAATTAGAAAATGTCATAGAATAGGTTTAAGAGGTAAGAATGTGGTGTGGAAAAAAAAAGTGTGGTGTGGAAAAAAAAGTGTGTGGAAATACTTGCAGGAGCCCAATGTACAAACACATCGAATGTTGCGTAGATTGATTAATTTTAGTATTCCTATTGAATTTGGCTACGAATTAAGGGATATCAAATTTCTTTATGAAACGGTCGGGACGGGGGGCTAAGGAAAGATCTTCAAGAATAGCAGCATGTGCAGTGATACAAAATATAATTTGATAATATACGCCCTACGATATGGAAATCATGTTTATAAGGTAGTTTTCCCCCGTCTGGGCCCGGGGTGTATTTGGCCTAGGGTATAAGAAGATTCAATATATTTGGGATTCAATGTAGTTTCTTATACGCAGTGCCAATCGTAAGAGGAGAGAGAAGAGTAACCCCCTGACCCCTAGCACCCATTAGCATTTTTAAATATATTCCTCCAACTTGTCCCATTCCTCAAACTTCCTTCCCGATTGTCCCCGGAAGACAATAGGTCTTAGACAGCTCTTTCTGACGACCAAGAGCCCAAAATCGTATGATTAAACGGTTGAATATATTATTAACAATAATCAAAATAGTAGTTTCCTCTTCCCTCCTCTTTTCCTTCCTTCTCTCCGCATATATTTTGTTTTGGGGGGGGGGGCATGGGGGGGTTTGAACCCTATAACCCCCCCCCCCTTGGATACACCACTGTGGTCAGCTGATTCCAACGTCATTCCAATCTAGGACTTCAGGTAAGATTAGAACCATTATGTCATACGTCATCATTTTTGTCGCCCCTTACGCAGGCACTGTCCCTGGACCTATTCTTTCCCGGGCCAAACGGGCAAGGCAGTTAGTTGGAGAAACAGTGAAAGTTTGAGGAATATATTTAATTTGAGGAAGGTGCTATAGGTCCTCTTCTCGTCTTTTACGATCGGCAGGCGTATACGGTATACCCTGACCCAAATTCTATTTTTTCTTCTTAAACTCGCCTATCCTAATGGGGGGGCAGTTGCCCCCCCTTGCCCCCCCCTGTGCACGCCTATGCAATTGACTCAACGTAAAATAGGCTAGGGGTAGGCCTAGGCTTACTTTTGGTCGGTGCACAATAGCCCGGAAAGGAGCTTCCCGTTAGCGTTAACGTTACCGGGCAATGTTAAAATATAGCGAACTTTCCCGTTACCGGAGCTCCTTCCCGGGCTATTGTGCATCGACCTTAAAGGTCGATGCACAATAGCCCGGGAACGCTAACGGGAACGCTAACGGGAGCGCTAACGGGAAGCTCCTTTCCGGGCTAGCCCTATTGTGCACCGACCAAAAACCTATAAATTAGAAAAATAAACGTATGACTTTGAACCGTCCCAAATAAGCATAGCTAAAATCCAAATAATTCCGAATTTACCAACAGCGTATTTAAAGTTAATTTGGCTTATATAAAAGTATGTTAGTAGGTCTACCTAGGCCGTAAAGGATTGGATAGGCCTACACAATGCCTAGGCCTAGCCTAGGCCTAGGCCTGGGAAAAGCTGGGACCAGCGAGTTCCCATGGACCGCTGTTCTACACAATTACCTTTCTTTTGACACCTTTTCTTGCGAGAGATACTTGTTTACGCCTAGCTAACTCTTTTTTGGTTATAAAACAACCATTACGTGCTCGTGTAAATTCTGGCATATTTGTTTTTTAGACCTGTCAAAAGTCAAAACAATTGGTTTCTCTCTCTCTCACTTCGAACCAAAACGCAGTTCGCACCACATGTTGTGGAAGAGAACGTAGCGCAGTATGTCCCAGCGTTGGAGTGAAACGGCCGGCTAGATCGTTGCGCGCGATCATGGCGGGATACACAAGTGCGATAAAATAAAATAAATAAATTCACATTAGAGTCTACCCACTCAGAAACTAAACTGATTTGCAGTGGGGGACTTTAATTTAAGGCGACTAAACCAACCCTGTGGGCTTCGAACACCATCGACGAGTGAGCGATAACCAATCAAAGATCGATATTTCAAATACGAAACATATCACCTGCGGACAAATGCCAAAATCAACAAGGCCGATTCAGAACAACTTTGAATTTATTGAGTGCTTCGTTGCTAGGACGGCTCCAAAGTCACCGTTTACTTATTCCTAAGCCAAGAAGTAATGGAATTGAATCCACTTTAGAAGTTAAAAAAACTTCTGCCTGAAGCGGGATTTGAACCCGGGACGTTCTGCATTGGAAGCATGCAGGGATGCTAACCACTCATATATCATTCATAATTATGTCGAAATTTGTTTAGTTTAAAATATCAACTTGTTTCATCTAAAAGCTTTAAAAGATAAACTAACGATAACCACAAAAACATAAGATAAAAGAAAACAAATTTTATCTAGATAACTCACAACACTGATTATGTATAGGAATCAAATACAATTTGCTCTAGTAATGAAAAACTAGAAAACCAGCTCCGGTTTTGCGGGTCGTATACTTATTGAACAAGGTTTTCACATTTCTGTTCAATCGTCCTACAAAATGTTTATCATCGGATAAAATAATATGTTTTTGAATATAAATCTGTCTCTATTTTAATGCGACTTATTCATTGTACATAATTGCATATAGGCTATCTATGTATTACGATTTGACAGAGTTCCAGACAATGCTACGTCGTTAGGGCAGCAAGAGTTTCACATGTAAATAGTAAAACATATTATCATAAAATTGGTGCTTTATAGCAACTATTAAATAAATAAATAAACAAAACAGACAATTCTACGTCGTTAGTGCATCAAGCGTTTACATGTAAATAGTAAAAAACATTATCATAAGATTGTAATGCCTCATGTAAACTCTTAAATAAATAAATAAAACAGACAATGCTACATCGTTTGGGCATCAAGCGTTTTACATGCAAATAGCAAAAAATAAAATCATAAAATTGTAATGCTTTATAGAAACCCTTAAATAAAAATAAAATAATTAATATATCATTCTGACAAGACCAAAACGGTATAAAATACTTAGGGCCCAAACCCTGACCGTGAATCGAACCCTTGTCCATCATAACAGACACTCGACAAAAATGACGTCAAGCAGTAAACCGGAAATGTCCTAGATATCGAATGTTTTGGTGGGCTTTAAGTCGCCGAAACAAGATAAGCTGTGAACTGTGACCATTGAGCTGGACAGTGAACCAGTACAGGTCTAGACTCTGTAGTTGCGTGATGTGTTTGAGGTTGTTACCGGTCCTGGTAATCATAGCAGCCTGCCTGGCCAAGCCTAGGAGCATCCGCTATGACACCACTCTGTCTGCGGTAAGTCTCCTCGCTTACCATGTGTGTTAGCGGTCCTGGTAATCATAGCAGCCAAGCCTAGGAGCATCCGGTATGACACCACTCTGTCTGCGGTAAGTCTCCTCGCTTACCATGTGTGTTAGCGGTCCTGGTAATCATAGCAGCCAAGCCTAGGAGCATCCGGTATGACACCACTCTGTCTGCGGTAAGTCTCCTAGCTTACCATGTGTGTTAGCGTCCTGGTAATCATAGCAGCCAAGCCTAGGAGCATCCGGTATGACACCACTCTGTCTGCGGTAAGTCTCCTCGCTTACCATGTGTGTTAGCGGTCCTGGTAATCATAGCAGCCAAGCCTAGGAGCATCCGGTATGACCCCACTCTGTCTGCGGTAAGTCTCCTCGCTTACCATGTGTGTTAGCGGTCCTGGTAATCATAGCAGCCAAGCCTAGAAGCATCCGGTATGACACCACTCTGTCTGCGGTAAGTCTCCTCGCTTACCATGTGTGTTAGCGGTCCTGGTAATCATAGCAGCCAAGCCTAGGAGCATCCGGTATGACCCCACTCTGTCTGCGGTAAGTCTCCTCGCTTACCATGTGTGTTAGCGGTCCTGGTAATCATAGCAGCCAAGCCTAGGAGCATCCGGTATGACACTACACTGTCTGCGGTAAGTCTCCTCGCTTACCATGTGTGTTAGCGGTCCTGGTAATCATAGCAGCCAAGCCTAGGAGCATCCGGTATGACACCACTCTGTCTGCGGTAAGTCTTCTCGCTTACCATGTGTGTTAGCGGTCCTGGTAATCATAGCAGTCAAGCCTAGGAGCATCCTGTATGACACCATGCTCTGTCTGCGGTAAGTCTCCTCGCTTACCATGTGTGTTACCGGTCCTGGTAATCATAGCAGCCAAGCCTAGGAGCATCCGGTATGACACCACTCTGTCTGCGGTAAGTCTCCTCGCTTACCATGTGTGTTAGCGGTCAGCAGCCAAGCCTAGGAGCATCCGGTATGACACCACTCTGTCTGCGGTAAGTCTTCTCGCTTACCATGTGTGTTAGCGGTCCTGGTAATCATAGCAGCCAAGCCTAGGAGCATCCGGTATGACACCACTCTGTCTGCGGTAAGTCTCCTCGCTTACCATGTGTGTTACCGGTCCTGGTAATCATAGCAGCCAAGCCTAGGAGCATCCGGTATGACACCACTCTGTCTGCGGTAAGTCTCCTCGCTTACCATGTGTGTTAGCGGTCCTGGTAATCATAGCAGCCAAGCCTAGGAGCATCCGGTATGACACCACTCTGTCTGCGGTAAGTCTCCTCGCTTACCATGTGTGTTAGCGGTCCTGGTAATCATAGCAGCCAAGCCTAGGAGCATCCGGTATGACACCACTCTGTCTGCGGTAAGTCTTCTCGCTTACCATGTGTGTTAGCGGTCCTGGTAATCATAGCAGCCAAGCCTAGGAGCATCCGGTATGACACCACTCTGTCTGCGGTAAGTCTCCTCGCTTACCATGTGTGTTAGCGGTCCTGGTAATCATAGCAGCCAAGCCTAGGAGCATCCGGTATGACACCACTCTGTCTGCGGTAAGTCTCCTCGCTTACCATGTGTGTTAGCGGTCCTGGTAATCATAGCAGCCAAGCCTAGGAGCATCCGGTATGACACCACTCTGTCTGCGGTAAGTCTCCTCGCTTACCATGTGTGTAAGCGGTCCTGGTAATCATAGCAGCCAAGCCTAGGAGCATCCGGTATGACACCACTCTGTCTGCGGTAAGTCTCCTCGCTTACCATGTGTGTTAGCGGTCCTGGTAATCATAGCAGCCAAGCCTAGGAGCATCCGGTATGACACCACTCTGTCTGCGGTAAGTCTCCTCGCTTACCATGTGTGTTAGCGGTCCTGGTAATCATAGCAGCCAAGCCTAGGAGCATCCGGTATGACACTACTCTGTCTGCGGTAAGTCTCCTCGCTTACCATGTGTGTTAGCGGTCCTGGTAATCATAGCAGCCAAGCCTAGGAGCATCCGGTATGACACCACTCTGTCTGCGGTAAGTCTCCTCGCTTACCATGTGTGTTAGCGGTCCTGGTAATCATAGCAGCCAAGCCTAGGAGCATCCGGTATGACACCACTCTGTCTGCGGTAAGTCTCCTCGCTTACCATGTGTGTTACCGGTCCTGGTAATCATAGCAGCCAAGCCTAGGAGCATCCGGTATGACACTACTCTGTCTGCGGTAAGTCTCCTCGCTTACCATGTGTGTTAGCGGTCCTGGTAATCATAGCAGCCAAGCCTAGGAGCATCCGGTATGACACCACTCTGTCTGCGGTAAGTCTCCTCGCTTACCATGTGTGTTACCGGTCCTGGTAATCATAGCAGCCAAGCCTAGGAGCATCCGGTATGACACTACTCTGTCTGCGGTAAGTCTCCTCGCTTACCATGTGTGTTAGCGGTCCTGGTAATCATAGCAGCCAAGCCTAGGAGCATCCGGTATGACACCACTCTGTCTGCGGTAAGTCTCCTCGCTTACCATGTGTGTTAGCGGTCCTGGTAATCATAGCAGCCAAGCCTAGGAGCATCCGGTATGACACCACTCTGTCTGCGGTAAGTCTCCTCGCTTACCATGTGTGTTAGCGGTCCTGGTAATCATAGCAGCCAAGCCTAGGAGCATCCGGTATGACACCACTCTGTCTGCGGTAAGTCTCCTTGCTTACCATGTGTGTTAGCGGTCCTGGTTATCATAGCAGCCAAGCCTAGGAGCATCCGGTATGACACCACTCTGTCTGCGGTAAGTCTCCTCGCTTACCATGTGTGTTACCGGTCCTGGTAATCATAGCAGCCAAGCCTAGGAGCATCCGGTATGACACCACTCTGTCTGCGGTAAGTCTCCTAGCTTACCATGTGTGTTAGCGGTCCTGGTAATCATAGCAGTCAAGCCTAGGAGCATCCGGTATGACACTACTCTGTCTGCGGTAAGTCTCCTCGCTTACCATGTGTGTTACCGGTCCTGGTAATCATAGCAGCCAAGCCTAGGAGCATCCGGTATGACACCACTCTGTCTGCGGTAAGTCTCCTCGCTTACCATGTGTGTTACCGGTCCTGGTAATCATAGCAGTCAAGCCTAGGAGCATCCGGTATGACACTACTCTGTCTGCGGTAAGTCTCCTCGCTTACCATGTGTGTTAGCGGTCCTGGTAATCATAGCAGCCAAGCCTAGGAGCATCCGGTATGACACCACTCTGTCTGCGGTAAGTCTCCTCGCTTACCATGTGTGTTAGCGGTCCTGGTAATCATAGCAGCCAAGCCTAGGAGCATCCGGTATGACACCACTCTGTCTGCGGTAAGTCTCCTCGCTTACCATGTGTGTTAGCGGTCCTGGTAATCATAGCAGCCAAGCCTAGGAGCATCCGGTATGACACCACTCTGTCTGCGGTAAGTCTCCTCGCTTACCATGTGTGTTAGCGGTCCTGGTAATCATAGCAGCCAAGCCTAGGAGCATCCGGTATGACACCACTCTGTCTGCGGTAAGTCTCCTCGCTTACCATGTGTGTTAGCGGTCCTGGTAATCATAGCAGCCAAGCCTAGGAGCATCCGGTATGACACCACTCTGTCTGCGGTAAGTCTCCTTGCTTACCATGTGTGTTACCGGTCCTGGTAATCATAGCAGCCAAGCCTAGGAGCATCCGGTATGACACCACTCTGTCTGCGGTAAGTCTCCTCGCTTACCATGTGTGTTAGCGGTCCTGGTAATCATAGCAGCCAAGCCTGGGAGCATCCGGTATGACACCACTCTGTCTGCGGTAAGTCTCCTCGCTTACCATGTGTGTTAGCGGTCCTGGTAATCATAGCAGCCAAGCCTAGGAGCATCCGGTATGACACCACTCTGTCTGCGGTAAGTCTCCTTGCTTACCATGTGTGTTACCGGTCCTGGTAATCATAGCAGCCAAGCCTAGGAGCATCCGGTATGACACCACTCTGTCTGCGGTAAGTCTCCTCGCTTACCATGTGTGTTAGCGGTCCTGGTAATCATAGCAGCCAAGCCTAGGAGCATCCGGTATGACACCACTCTGTCTGCGGTAAGTCTCCTTGCTTACCATGTGTGTTACCGGTCCTGGTAATCATAGCAGCCAAGCCCAGGAGCATCCGGTATGACACCACTCTGTCTGCGGTAAGTCTCCTCGCTTACCATGTGTGTTACCGGTCCTGGTAATCATAGCAGCCAAGCCTAGGAGCATCCGGTATGACACCACTCTGTCTGCGGTAAGTCTCCTCGCTTACCATGTGTGTTACCGGTCCTGGTAATCATAGCAGCCTGCCTGGCCAAGCCTAGGAGCATCCGGTATGACACCACTCTGTCTGCGGTAAGTC
This sequence comes from Isoperla grammatica, assembly GCA_945910005.1. NCBI lineage: Eukaryota > Metazoa > Arthropoda > Insecta > Plecoptera > Perlodidae > Isoperla > Isoperla grammatica. Next base: position 6,116,331 of record OX246749.1, on the reverse strand, counting down.
TCCTCGCTTACCATGTGTGTTACCGGTCCTGGTAATCATAGCAGCCAAGCCTAGGAGCATCCGGTATGACACCACTCTGTCTGCGGTAAGTCTCCTCGCTTACCATGTGTGTTACCGGTCCTGGTAATCATAGCAGCCAAGCCTAGGAGCATCCGGTATGACACCACTCTGTCTGCGGTAAGTCTCCTCGCTTACCATGTGTGTTACCGGTCCTGGTAATCATAGCAGCCAAGCCTAGGAGCATCCGGTATGACACCACTCTGTCTGCGGTAAGTCTCCTAGCTTACCATGTGTGTTACCGGTCCAGGTAATCATAGCAGCCAAGCCTAGGAGCATCCGGTATGACACCACTCTGTCTGCGGTAAGTCTCCTAGCTTACCATGTGTGTTAGCGGTCCTGGTAATCATAACAGCCAAGCCTAGGAGCATCCGGTATGACACCACTCTGTCTGCGGTAAGTCTCCTCGCTTACCATGTGTGTTACCGGTCCTGGTAATCATAGCAGCCAAGCCTAGGAGCATCCGGTATGACACCACTCTGTCTGCGGTAAGTCTCCTCGCTTACCATGTGTGTTACCGGTCCTGGTAATCATAGCAGCCAAGCCTAGGAGCATCCGGTATGACACCACTCTGTCTGCGGTAAGTCTCCTCGCTTACCATGTGTGTTACCGGTCCTGGTAATCATAGCAGCCTGCCTGGCCAAGCCTAGGAGCATCCGGTATGACACCACTCTGTCTGCGGTAAGTCTCCTAGCTTACCATGTGTGTTACCGGTCCAGGTAATCATAGCAGCCAAGCCTAGGAGCATCCGGTATGACACCACTCTGTCTGCGGTAAGTCTCCTCGCTTACCATGTGTGTTAGCGGTCCTGGAAAATTATGTTAGATAAAATTCATTTTTGGACCTAATGGTAGTAGACAAACGGTCGGTAGACAAGATTATACAGTAGACGAAGTTATGCAGTAGACAAAATGTCTGTGTAGACCAAACAGTCGAGTAGACGAAATGCCATTAGACCAAGTGTCTACGCACCTTGAGCATTGTATTTATATTATAGTCATATTGTCACGTAACTCACGTTTCAAATACATTACATACAAATACATTATATTGATGATAATAGTGTTTTCAGTATAACGGCGCTGGACCAACAAGGCCGTTTACAACACTTTTATCATTATCTCTTACATTGAACAATGACGATAGCTTTGAGAACTTTTTGCCAGAAAGTTCGTTGACATGGACGCGCTCGCTTATCAACGCGTCACACAGAGCGTTTCACTAGTTGTAATATACAGTGAATATTACGGTTAGCTTTGCTTCCTGCTCTGTATAGTGTTTGTTCTGACATAGGCCTCGTATCAAACTCATAGGTCAACATCGCATTCTTCGGATGAAAGTGAGACAAAGTTTATCTCACCACATGTTAGTCATTCATTGTCATTGTCATTGTCTTGTACTTGTTACTTGTTAGTATAGAGTGTAGGGCACTAGTGTCAAGGACATTGCTAGCCACTACTTCACTACATCCTTGCCTGCTACAGCTAGCCGTTAAAACTACATGCTTGCTTGCTACAGCTAGCTGCTAATACTACTTGCTTGCTACAGCTAGTTGCGAATACTATTTGCTTGCTTGCTACAGCTAGCTGCTAATACTGCTTGCTTGCTACAGCTAGTTGCTAATACTACTTGCTTGCTACAACTAGCCCACTACTATACTACTTGCTTGTTTGATACAGCTGGTTGCTAATACAACTTGCTTGCTTGCTACAGCTAGTTGCTAATACTACTTGCTTGCTACAACTAGCCCACTACTATACTACTTGCTTGTTTGATACAGCTGGTTGCTAATACTACTTGCTTGCTTGCTACAGCTAGTTGCTAATACTACTTGCTTGCTACAGCTAGCTGCTAATACTACTTGCTTGCTTGCTACAGCTAGTTGCCAATACTACTTGCTTGCTTGCTACAGCTAGTCACTACTATACTTCTTGCTTGCTTGCCTCAGCTAGCTGCTAATACTACTTGCTTGCTTGCTACAGCTAGTTGCCAATACTACTTGCTTGCTTGCTACAGCTAGTTGCCAATACTACTTGGTGCTTGCTACAGCTAGTCACTACTATACTACTTGCTTGCTTGCTGCAGCTAGCTGCTAATACTACTTGCTTGCTTCCTACAGCTAGCTGCTAATACTACATGCTTGCTTGCTACAGCTAGCTGCTAATACTACTTGCTTGCTTGCTACAGCTAGCTGCTAATACTACTTGCTTGCTTGCTACAGCTAGTTGCCAATACTACTTGCTTGCTTGCTACAGCTAGTCACTACTATACTACTTGCTTGCTTGCTGCAGCTCTGCTAATACTACTTGCTTGCTTGCTACAGCTAGTTGCCAATACTACTTGCTTGCTTGCTACAGCTAGCTGCTAATACTACTTGCTTGCTACAGCTAGTTGCTAATACTACTTGCTTGCTTGCTACAGCTAGTTGCCAATACTACTTGCTTGCTGCAGCTAGCTGCTTATACTACTTGCTTGCTTGCTACAGCTAGTTGCTAATGCTACTTGCTTGCTACAGCTAGCTGCTAATACTACTTGCTTGCTTGCTACAGCTAGCTGCTAATACTACTTGCTTGCTACAGCTAGCTGCTAATACTACATGCTTGCTTGCTACAGCTAGCTGCTAATACTACATGCTTGCTTGCTACAGCTAACTGCTAATACTACTTGCTTGCTACAGCTAGCTGCTAATACTACATGCTTGCTTGCTACAGCTAGCTGCTAATACTACATGCTTGCTTGCTACAGCTAGCTGCTAATACTACATGCTTGCTTGCTACAGCTAGCTGCTAATACTACATGCTTGCTTGCTACAGCTAACTGCTAATACTACTTGCTTGCTACAGCTAGCTGCTAATACTACATGCTTGCTTGCTACAGCTAGCTGCTAATACTACATGCTTGCTTGCTACAGCTAGCTGCTAATACTACATGCTTGCTTGCTACAGCTAGCTGCTAATACTACATGCTTGCTTGCTACAGCTAGCTGCTTATACTACTTGCTTGCTTGCTACAGCTAGTTACTAATACTACTTGCTTGCTTGCTACAGCTAGCTGCTAATACTACATGCTTGCTTGCTACAGCTAGCTGCTAATACTACATGCTTGCTTGCTACAGCTAGCTGCTAATACTACATGCTTGCTTGCTACAGCTAGCTGCTAATACTACTTGCTTGCTTGCTACAGCTAGTTACTAATACTACTTGCTTGCTTGCTACAGCTAGTTACTAATACTACTTGCTTGCTACAGCTAGCTGCTAATACTACATGCTTGCTTGCTACAGCTAGCTGCTAATACTACATGCTTGCTTGCTACAGCTAGCTGCTAATACTACATGCTTGCTTGCTACAGCTAGCTGCTAATACTACATGCTTGCTTGCTACAGCTAACTGCTAATACTACTTGCTTGCTACAGCTAGCTGCTAATACTACATGCTTGCTTGCTACAGCTAGCTGCTAATACTACATGCTTGCTTGCTACAGCTAGCTGCTAATACTACATGCTTGCTTGCTACAGCTAGCTGCTAATACTACATGCTTGCTTGCTACAGCTAGCTGCTAATACTACTTGCTTGCTTGCTACAGCTAGTTACTAATACTACTTGCTTGCTTGCTACAGCTAGCTGCTAATGCTACTTGCTTGCTACAGCTAGTTGCTAATACTACTTGCTTGCTACAGCTAGTTGCTAATGCTACTTGCTTGCTACAGCTAGCTGCTAATACTACTTGCTTGCTACAGCTAGCTGCTAATACTACTTGCTTGCTTGCTACAGCAAGCCACTACTATACTACTTGCTTGCTTGCTACATCTAGTTGCTAATACTACATGCTACAGCTAGCTGCTATCACTACTTGCTTGCTACAGCTAGCTGCTGATACTACTTGCTTGCTACAGATAGCCACTAGTATACTACTTGCTTGCTTGCTACAGCTAGCTGCTAATACTACATGCTTGCTTGCTACAGCTAGCCACTACTATACTACTTGTTTGCTTGCAACAGCTAGCTGCTAATACTACTTGCTTGCTACAGCTAGTTGCTAATACTACATGCTTGCTTGCTACAGCGAGCTGCTAATACTACTTGCTTGCTTGCTACAGCTAGTTGCTAATACTTCTTGCTTGCTACAGCTAGCTGCTAATACTACATGCTTGCTTGCTACAGCTAGTTGCTAATACTTCTTGCTTGCTACAGCTAGTTGCTAATACTACATGCTTGCTTGCTACAGCGAGCTGCTAATACTACTTGCTTGCTTGCTACAGCTAGTTGCTAATACTTCTTGGTTGCTACAGCTAGTTGCTAATACTACATGCTTGCTTGCTTGCTACAGCTAGCTGCTAATACTACATGCTTGCTTGCTACAGCTAGCTGCTAATACTACTTGCTTGCTTGCTACAGCTAGTTCCTAATACTACTTGCTTGCTACAGCTAGCTGCTAATACTACATGCTTGCTTGCTTGCTACAGCTAGCTGCTAATACTACATGCTTGCTTGCTACAGCTAGTTGCTTATACTACATGCTTGCTTGCTACAGCTAGCTGCTAATACTACTTGCTTGCTTGCTACAGCTAGTTGCTTATACTACATGCTTAATTATTACAGCTAACTGCTAATACTACATGCTTGCTTGCTACAGCTAGCTGCTAATACTACTTGCTTGCTTGCTTGCAGCCCCAGCTGATCAGCAAGTATGGCTACCCCGTGGAGGTCCACACAGTGCAGACAAGTGACGGATACCTGTTGCAGCTACACAGAATACCTGCCAGAGCTACCGAGACCGGTAGCTCGGCCCCGGTAGCTCTGCTACAACACGCCATGCTGGGTAGCTCAGCTACCTGGGTGCTGGCTGGACCGCGGGTAGGCCTAGGTTAGTTCTAAAATACATGTCTACCAAAAACTTGGCCTGATGCTATTTTTATCTTACATATACTTTCGTCACAGGCGAGGCACTCATAGCCAAAAAGCGAACCACCCGAGACACAACCGCGCAAATACCGATAGCTGATTGGCCAGGAACCCGTCACCTGTGATGACTACATGTGTAAGGTAGTCTTGGGACAACTATTACTTGTTTTCTACATGATGATGGAGATCACGTTTTTAGTTGTGTTTGGCAATAAAGTCAAAAAAACAAGTTAGCAACAGGTGCAATATTTGCCCTAAGTTACAACATCGGGCCAAACGGTATCAAATAAAACTAGCTGGCTTTCAACCCGACAACAACATTATGACACACTGAACTCTTTCTTTCCTAATTAATTAAATTTCTCATCCTTAAAGACGTCCAAATAGGAACGATTATTGATATTATTGTACAGAAATAAAATATAGGCTAATGAGTAATGACCTTTCTGTTAATGTGTAATCTTTAGCGGTCATTCCTAATCAAAGGCTGATAGTTGTGTATTAAGTCACCACGATTCGGGTTTATAAGAATTCATTAATACAAGCTATTACTGCAGAGTTTGTCTTGATTATTATCAGTGAACGAAGGCTAACATCGGCAGTTTGTCTACCGCGTCTAACCGTCCAACATACTTAAGTTGGGTAGTAGAGTTCACCAAGACATCGTACACAACGACAGAGCTTTCGGCCGTCTTCGCATATCTTCGGCGAAATGATGAAATGAAATTTGAAAATTTGACAATTTGACGCCGACTAATCAGGCTCCGTCATCGCGCTGCTTGGCGAACCCCTACTACCCGGTTAAAGAATGTTGACAGTAAATGGCGGTAGACTAACTGCCGATGGCGTTGCGGCTCTACCCTATATTACTCACTCAACGGTTCTTCTGACTGAGGAATAAGTGCTATGATACATATGGTATTCTTAAACTTAACAATCTGTAAAGCAAGAGTCAATTTTGTGACCGCGGCTACGACGCGTGGCTCGGCAACGCTCGGGGCTCCGACTACTCACGGAACCACACGAAGCTGTAAGCCCCGCCCCTTGTTTCAGCCTACATGCTGGCCGACCGCGGCTACGACGTGTGGCTCAGCAACTCTCGGGGCTCCGACTACTCACGGAACCACACGAAGCTGTAAGCCCCGCCCCTTGTTTCAGCCTACATGCTAGCTGACCGCGGCTACGACGTGTGGCTCAGCAACTCTCGGGGCTCCGACTACTCACGGAACCACACGAAGCTGTAAGCCCCGCCCCTTGTTTCAGCCTACATGACCGCGGCTACGACGCGTGGCTCGGCAACGCTCGGGGCTCCGACTACTCACGGAACCACACGAAGCTGTAAGCCCCGCCCCTTGTTTCAGCCTACATGCTAGCCGACCGCGGCTACGACGTGTGGCTCGGCAACGCTCGGGGCTCCGACTACTCACGGAACCACACGAAGCTGTAAGCCCCGCCCCTTGTTACAGCCTACATGCTGGCCGACCGCGGCTACGACGTGTGGCTCGGCAACACTCGGGGCTCCGACTACTCACGGAACCACACGAAGCTGTAAGCCCCGCCCCTTGTTTCAGCCTACATGCTGGCCGACCGCGGCTACGACGTGTGGCTCGGCAACGCTCGGGGCTCCGACTACTCACGGAACCACACGAAGCTGTAAGCCCCGCCCCTTGTTACAGCCTACATGCTGGCCGACCGCGGCTACGACGTGTGGCTCGGCAACGCTCGGGGCTCCGACTACTCACGGAACCACACGAAGCTGTAAGCCCCGCCCCTTGTTACAGCCTACATGCTGGCCGACCGCGGCTACGACGTGTGGCTCGGCAACACTCGGGGCTCCGACTACTCACGGAACCACACGAAGCTGTAAGCCCCGCCCCTTGTTTCAGCCTACATGCTGGCCGACCGCGGCTACGACGTGTGGCTTGGCAACGCTCGGGGCTCCGACTACTCACGGAACCACACGAAGCTGTAAGCCCCGCCCCTTGTTACAGCCTACATGCTGGCCGACCGCGGCTACGACGTGTGGCTCGGCAACGCTCGGGGCTCCGACTACTCACGGAACCACACGAAGCTGTAAGCCCCGCCCCTTGTTTCAGCCTACATGCTAGCCGACCGCGGCTACGACGTGTGGCTCGGCAACGCTCGGGGCTCCGACTACTCACGGAACCACACGAAGCTATAAGCCCCGCCCCTTGTTTCAGCCTACATGCTGGCAGACCGCGGCTACGACGTGTGGCTCGGCAACGCTCGGGGCTCCGACTACTCACGGAACCACACGAAGCTGTAAGCCCCGCCCCTTGTTTCAGCCTACATGCTGGCCGACCGCGGCTACGACGTGTGGCTCGGCAACGCTCGGGGCTCCGACTACTCACGGAACCACACGAAGCTGTAGGCCCCGCCCCTTGTTTCAGCCTACATGCTGGCCGACCGCGGCTACGACGTGTGGCTCGGCAACGCTCGGGGCTCCGACTACTCACGGAACCACACGAAGCTGTAAGCCCCGCCCCTTGTTTCAGCCTACATGCTGGCCGACCGCGGCTACGACGTGTGGCTCGGCAACGCTCGGGGCCCCGATTACTCGCGGAACCACACGAAGCTGTAAGCCCCGCCCCTTGTTTCAGCCTACATGCTGGCAGACCGCGGCTACGACGTGTGGCTCGGCAACGCTCGGGGCTCCGACTACTCACGGAACCACACGAAGCTGTAAGCCCCGCCCCTTGTTTCAGCCTACATGCTAGCCGACCGCGGCTACGACGTGTGGCTCGGCAACGCTCGGGGCTCCGACTACTCACGGAACCACACGAAGCTGTCACCCGACGACGAAGACGGAGCGTTCTGGCAGTTTAGCTGGCATGAGATGGGAGTGTTTGATCTCCCGGCGACCATAGACTACATCCTGGAGCTGACGGGCAGACCGGATCTGTTCTACATCGGTCACTGCCAGGTGGGTACACCCACAGCCTTCTAGTCACTGCCAGGTGGGTACACTCACAGCCTTCTAGTCACTGCCAGGTGAGTACACTCACAGCCTTCTAGTCACTGCCAGGTGGGTACACCCACAGCCTTCTAGTCACTGCCAGGTGAGTACACTCACAGCCTTCTAGTCACTGCCAGGTGGGTACACCCACAGCCTTCTAGTCACTGCCAGGTGGGTACACTCACAGCCTTCTAGTCACTGCCAGGTGAGTACACCCACAGCCTTCTAGTCACTGCCAGGTGGGTACACCCACAGCCTTCTAGTCACTGCCAGGTGGGTACACCCACAGCCTTCTAGTCACTGACAGGTGGGTACACTCACAGCCTTCTAGTCACTGCCAGGTGGGTACACTCACAGCCTTCTAGTCACTGCCAGGTGGGTACACCCACAGCCTTCTAGTCACTGCCAGGTGGGTACACTCACAGCCTTCTTGTCACTGCCAGGTGAGTACACCCACAGCCTTCTAGTCACTGCCAGGTGGGTACACTCACAGCCTTCTAGTCACTGCCAGGTGGGTACACCCACAGCCTTCTAGTCACTGCCAGGTGGGTACACTCACAGCCTTCTAGTCACTGCCAGGTGGGTACACTCACAGCCTTCTAGTCACTGCCAGGTGGGTACACCCACAGCCTTCTAGTCACTGCCAGGTGGGTACACTCACAGCCTTCTAGTCACTGCCAGGTGAGTACACTCACAGCCTTCTAGTCACTGCCAGGTTGGTACACCCACAGCCTTCTAGTCACTGCCAGGTGGGTACACTCACAGCCTTCTAGTCACTGCCAGGTGGGTACACCCACAGCCTTCTAGTCACTGCCAGGTGGGTACACTCACAGCCTTCTAGTCACTGCCAGGTGGGTACACTCACAGCCTTCTAGTCACTGCCAGGTGGGTACACTCACAGCCTTCTAGTCACTGCCAGGTGGGTACACCCACAGCCTTCTAGTCACTGCCAGGTGGGTACACCCACAGCCTTCTAGTCACTGCAAGGTGGGTACACTCACAGCCTTCTAGTCACTGCCAGGTGGGTACACCCACAGCCTTCTAGTCACTGCCAGGTGGGTACACCCACAGCCTTCTAGTCACTGCCAGGTGGGTACACCTACAGCCTTCTAGTCACTGCCAGGTGGGTACACCCACAGCCTTCTAGTCACTGCCAGGTGGGTACACCCACAGCCTTCTAGTCACTGCCAGGTGGGTACACTCACAGCCTTCTAGTCACTGCCAGGTGGGTACACTCACAGCCTTGTAGTCACTGCCAGGTGGGTACACCCACAGCCTTCTAGTCACTGCCAGGTGGGTACACCCACAGCCTTCTAGTTACTGCCAGGTGGGTACACCCACAGCCTTCTAGTCACTGCCAGGTGGGTACACCCACAGCCTTCTAGTCACTGCCAGGTGGGTACACTCACAGCCTTCTAGTCACTGCCAGGTGGGTACACCCACAGCCTTCTAGTCACTGCCAGGTGTGTACACCCACAGCCTTCTAGTCACTGCCAGGTGGGTACACCCACAGACTTCTAGTCACTGCCAGGTGGGTACACCCACAGCCTTCTAGTCACTGCCAGGTGGGTACACTCACAGCCTTGTAGTCACTGCCAGGTGGGTACACCCACAGCCTTCTAGTCACTGCCAGGTGAGTACACCCACAGACTTCTAGTTACTGCCAGGTGGGTACACCCACAGCCTTCTAGTCACTGCCAGGTGGGTACACCCACAGCCTTCTAGTCACTGCCAGGTGGGTACACTCACAGCCTTCTAGTCACTGCCAGGTGGGTACACCCACAGCCTTCTAGTCACTGCCAGGTGGGTACACTCACAGCCTTCTAGTCACTGCCAGGTGGGTACACTCACAGCCTTCTAGTCACTGCCAGGTGGGTACACCCACAGCCTTCTAGTTACTGCCAGGTGGGTACACCCACAGCCTTCTAGTCACTGCCAGGTGGGTACACCCACAGCCTTCTAGTCACTGCCAGGTGGGTACACTCACAGCCTTCTAGTCACTGCCAGGTGGGTACACCCACAGCCTTCTAGTCACTGCCAGGTGTGTACACCCACAGCCTTCTAGTCACTGCCAGGTGGGTACACCCACAGACTTCTAGTCACTGCCAGGTGGGTACACCCACAGCCTTCTAGTCACTGCCAGGTGGGTACACTCACAGCCTTGTAGTCACTGCCAGGTGGGTACACCCACAGCCTTCTAGTCACTGCCAGGTGGGTACACCCACAGACTTCTAGTCACTGCCAGGTGGGTACACCCACAGCCTTCTAGTCACTGCCAGGTGGGTACACCCACAGCCTTCTAGTCACTGCCAGGTGGGTACACCCACAGCCTACTAGTCACTGCCAGGTGGGTACACTCACAGCCTTGTAGTCACTGCCAGGTTGGTACACCCACAGCCTTGTAGTCACTGCCAGGTTGGTACACATACAGCCTTCTAGTCACTGCCAGGTGGGTACACTCACAGCCTTGTAGTCACTGCCAGGTGGGTACACTCACAGCATTCTAGTCACTGCCAGGTGGGTACACTCACAGCCTTGTAGTCACTGCCAGGTTGGTACACTCACAGCTTTCTATTTCCTTTAGATGGCGGTGGATAAGACCGTATGACAGGAAGAGTGCGCTGTGAGCGATCACTTTACCGCTAGCTCACATTTAGTTATGAGCCCCAAATCTTATCGTCCTTATACATTTTGTGTAGCAGTGTTTACACCTAAATGGTCGTATGCAGAGTGAAGGACAATTTGTTGCTATGGAATTGTTTTATTACATGCTATTTTCCATAAGAAGAACAAAGTCAATAGCAACCATAAACAAATCACATATTTAACTGGACTGTGCATTCCGCCCTTAAGACGATGTGTATTTAAAATTAACAGTCAATTAACTTTAGAATCCAAAAAGCAAGCAAGTCAAACATGGTTGATTGAATGACACAGTCTAGCAGTCTAGCATTCACTTTGCAAGCAGGTTAATTTGGTTAAACAAAACATGGTTGATTGAATGACACAGTCTAGCAGTCTAGCATTCACTTTGCAAGCAGGTTAATTTGGTTAAACAAAACATGGTTGATTGAATGACACAGTCTAGCAGTCTAGCATTCACTTTGCAAGCAGGTTAATTTGGTTAAACAAAACATGGTTGATTGAATGACACAGTCTAGCAGTCTAGCATTCACTTTGCAAGCAGGTTAATTTGGTTAAACAAAACATGGTTGATTGAATGACACAGTCTAGCAGTCTAGCATTCACTTTGCAAGCAGGTTAATTTGGTTAAACAAAACATGGTTGATTGAATGACACAGTCTAGCAGTCTAGTGCATTCACTTTGCAAGCAGGTAAAACCAGTCTCACAGCCATTTGTATTTGAGTATGTGTCAATTTGATAGAATGCAATCATTAGAAGTCCTAAAATGTTAGGATTTAATTGAATTACTAGTAAGTTTTAAGGACATACGTTATTTTGTCGATGATTTTGACAGCTGTTCGCGTCATTTGTTTTCCTTCGGGTTTCTCACATGTGACCTTTAACATTGTGGAACCATGGTGGAACCTTAGAGCCCAACTATACATGCTCTAAGGGTGGAACGGACTGCGACGGCCTAACTTGGGAGTTCGCTGATCCTCCGCTAGGCGGAGATCAAGTTCAATGGCGGCCATCTTGCTCTTGCAGGGTAACACTCAGCTGTTCGTGATGACGTCAGAACGACCCGAGTACAACTCCAAGGTCAGTTTGTCTCGGTTGCAACTATAACTAATGGCGGCCATCTTGCTCTTGCAGGGTAACACTCAGCTGTTCGTGATGACGTCAGAACGACCCGAGTACAACTCCAAGGTCAAGGCGGTATTCAGTTTGGCTCCGGGAGTTTTCCTCTCTCATTCAACAAACGGGTTTCTGACGGGAAGTCTACTCAGGGTAA